>JAKSZU010000295.1:0-225370 GCA_026018925.1 Tupaia tana
TCATCAGTGGCATTGGTTGGGGTGATGCAGCCTGATAATGGCTGGAAGGCTTTGGGTCCTGGGAAGGACCTTGTGGGAGGTGGTGGGGTTGTTACCTGGTCAAGACTGTCAGAACATCCTGGTTCTGTCAGCAGCATGGGTTTGAACAAGGTGGCCCGGTGGTGATGGGAAGGGTGAACTGGGACTCATGCCTAGATCAAGACTAGCATGACACTCTACCTCTGCTAGTGTTAAGGTTTTGAGTCCTGGGAAGGACCTTGCAGGAGCCAGGGTGCATGCTTTGTCAAGGCCATCATGAGAGCCTAGCTCTGTCAGTGTCACAGGTCGGGTTGAAGAGGTGTGTGGTGGAATGATCTAGTTTCCAAGGTGGACTGACAGGAAGATTGGGCATGTACCCCTGTCAAGGCCAATTTTGCACTTCATCTCTGTCAGTGACAAGACCAGGGGCTTAGAAAGGATTGCCTTAATCTCCACAACACAATGTGATTGTATAAGGAATTTTTCACTCTATTTTCCTAATTCAGTAATTAGTCATGAATCCCTTCAGTCACATATAATCATTGCCGCTGTTGATTGACCTTGTTTATCAGTGTTCTGAATCTACTTTCTCAGGCTGAGACTTATCTTTCATCCAGTAATGTGACTTCACAGTTATTTCAATAATGAACTTAGGTATCATAACCAGAATACCCGTCATAGTTGTTTGCTAGGTCATCTTGTTATAGACAATTCACCAAATCTGAACCCTAAATTTGATCCCACCCAATAGCTGGGAGGAAGTTTTTATCTCTGTTTATGTTACTTTGTCTTGCACTACCTCCTATGGTCAGCAGACGGAGCTCAAACTCAGATAACTACATCACCACAGATAGCCAGCAAGGGGGAACTTTGGATCAGCTAACCGGAGAGGCTTGTCTTTCCCATCCCTGATGAGAGCAATGTGGGTGGATCCCCTTTTCACTAATTAAAATTTGTGTTTTTAATTTCTCCCAGTATGCATCTCAGCCACCATGAGGAGTTTCTCTTCAGTGTGCACCAGGAAGCTCTGCTGGCCATTGCATACTGTCCTCTCCCACAGTGAGTATCACATTCATTCTTGAACATGGTGCTTAGGCACAATCTGAGGGCAACCAGAGATGGTACATAGGGATTGTGTTTGGGTTATGGGGTTAGGGTCAGGCTCATGTTAGGGTTATGGTTATGGGCTAGGAGTTATGGATTGGAGTTTGAGTTTAGGAAGTATGGTTTGTGTGTTGGCATTAGCATTTTCTGTAAGATTTGTAGGTTAGACTACCAGTTGGTCAGGGTGGAAGGCTCCAAGTTTAGAGGCAGACCTGAGGGGAACCTTTCATACACTCAGTGGTCAATATTACCATAATATTCTGGCTCTGTAGGTAGTGCAGGTCAGTCGCAATGGCCCAGTGTAGCCTTGGAGGCTCCAGGTCCCATGTAGTATCTTGGGAGAGCTGGGGTACACACCATAGTGAAGTCTGGCATGACTCCTTGACTCTGTTGCTGGCAGTGACTGGGTCAGTGCAGCTAAGTGTAGGCTGGAAAGCTCTGGGTAATGAGTCAGACCTGGGTGGATCTGGGTTGCACACTTCGGTAAAGGTTGGTGTGGCACTCTGACTCCTTTGGAGCAGAGATTGGGTTGAAGAGGTCTGAATACAGACTGGAAGGTTCTGATCCTGAGGTCAACCTGGGGAGAGCTAGTATGCATGACCCAGTCTCAGACAACACCATACTACAGGTCATTTAGTGAAAGAGTTAGGTTTAAGAAGACTGGCATCGACTGGATGGCTCTGGGAGATCCCCCGAGGCAGAGATCTGTGATGTACACCCTGGTTAAGGCTAGCATGATGTCTGCTTTTGTCAGTTGTAGAAGTCTGGCCAAAGGTACAAGTAATAGCTAGAGGATTCTTGTTCCAAAGCTGTCCCTAAGGGAAGCTGTAGTGCAGGCCCTATTCAAAGCCAGCATGATATCCAAGCTACGTATGTGGTGGAAATCAGGATAAAGTAAGCTGGTGTGGGCTGGAAGAGCTCAAGTATTGAGGTACACCTGGGGGACGTGCAGTGCTTTGTGCAGTCACGTCTGGCTCTGCATTCTAGCTCCATCAGCAGCAGGGTTGGGTGGATGGGGATAGGAATGGGTGCTTTAATACCAAAAACACAACTATACTGAGTAATTATTCACTCAAAAAATCCATAAGTGATTAATCAGTTCCTGAACTCGTTCACCATGTAATCACCATGAGTATTGCTTCGCTTTGTTTAGCTGTGTTTTGAATCCATCTTCTCAGATATAGTCCTGGAGACCCCTATTTAGTCCAGTGATGTGAGTTATTTTCTTAATGACCTCAGAGAACAGACATAGAGCACATATCATAGTTCTCTGTAGGTCTTAAGAGTTGATCTGGTTATACACAAATCCTCACACCTGAACCCTGAAGTCAGTTTATCCCACAAAACACCCAGGTGTGGTGTTTTTTTTTCTTTCTGTTTATGTGACTATGTTTTGTACCACCTGTCATGGTCAGCTTGGGGATATAGGCCACATCTAACCAGTCACATTGTCTTGCACTGCCCCCAAGAGCCAGCATAGAGAGCTCTGGCTCAGGGTCTTTCCTGCCCTGTCTCTGAGGACAGCAGTGTGTGTGGACCCCTTTCCAACTTGTGAAAACTCGCATTGATAATTTTCCCAGCTTGCACCTTAGTAAACACATTGTCTTCTCTCAGAGAGCATTGCTGGGCATCAGGTGACTGGCCCCATCTATGGCAGTACCCATATGTGCCCCAACCTAGTGTTGAGCCAAAGCCTGTGGAATGCTGTATGTCATAGGTAAAGGTTGGCATTGTTTTATGGAGGTATGCTTAGGACTAGAGATAGGGTTATGCTTACAGGTGTTTGAAGTTTGGTGATTCGGTTACAAGTTACTGGTTAGATTTTATTGTTTTGTGGTTATAGGATCAGGCTGGTAGTATGCTTTTGAGGTGAACCTGGGGTGACCTGGAGTGTATGCCTCAGTCAGTGCCAGATTGACATGAAGTTTTCGTTAAGGTGGTGGTTGTGTTAACGTCGGCTAGGGTGTGCTGGAAGGCTGTGGGTCATAAGGTGGACCTGGGCAGAGTTTGGGTGCATGACCTGGTTAAGGTCACTGAGACACCACAATTCCTTCAATAGCATAGGTTTAGTCTAAGCAGTTCAGTGTGTACTGGAAGCCTTGGGATTTATAGGTATACTTGGGGGAAACTGCTGTTCTCAACCCAGTCAAGGCTGGCATGATACTCTGGATGTGTTAGTGGCACTGGTAAGGGACATGTGGATGGATGTTGGCTGGAGGGCTTTAGGTCATGAGGAGGACATGGAAAAATCCATTTGTGCCTTGATCAATCCCAGCACAGCACCCCGGCTCCATCAGTGTTGGTTGGGTTGACGCATCCCTGTGGTTGCTGGAAGGCTTTAGATATAGAGTAGGATCTAGGGTAGCTTGGATGAACTCACTGGTTAAGACCTGTGTAACACGGTGGGTCTGTCAATGGCATCGGTTGGGGTCAGGCAGCCTGGCAGGAGCTGTATGCTCTGGGACAAGAAGAGGATTTGGGGGAGCTGAGGCTTGTGCCGTGGTCAAAAGCATTGTAATACCCTTGCTCTGTTGGCTGGCTTGGTGAGGGTGAGGTGGCCTGTCATTTGCTGAAAGGCTCTGGTTCTTGAGGAGGACCTTGGACAGCTAGGGTGAATACCTTGGTCTGTACAGGCATGACACCCATATGATGTTGATGGTTTTGGAAAGGGAGAAGTTACTTTGTGGTGGCTGTAAGGCTCAGGGTCCTGAAAATGTTTAGGGGATCTAGAGTGCATGCCTTGGTCAAGACGCACAGCACCTCAGCTCAATCCACAACATTGGTTTAAGTTTGCCTGGAGGTGGCTGGAAGGTTCCAGGTCTTGGGAAGGATCTTGGGTGATCCGGGGCATGCCCCAGGCAATAACAGTGTGACACTCCAGCTTTGTTGATGGCTTCGGTTGAGGTGAGGCTGCCTTGTGGTGACTGGATTGCTGGAGATAGAAGGTAAGACTAGCAATTGGGTTATGAAGCTAAGATTGTGTTAGTGTTAAGATAATGCTCATGGGATAGGTGTTAGAAAATTTGGATGCAGTTTATTTTATGGTTGGGGTTAAGATCAGGGTCAGGATCAGGGTCAGTGTCCTGAGAAGGACCTGGGTGGAAATAGGTGCCATGCCTTGATCAAAACCAGTGTGATAACCTGGCTCTGTTGGTGGCATTGGTTGGGGCTAGGTGGTTGGAAGGCTTCAGGTCCTGAGGGTACCATGGGCAGGTGGTGTTATTGCCTAGGTCAACACTGGCATGATATCCTGACTTTGTCAATGGCAGTGGTTAGGCTGAGGGGATGGTAGTGGCTGGAAGGGGTTCTGATCCCAGGGAGGATTTGGGGAGAGCCTGTGTGTGTGCTCTCAATAAGAGTAGCACAACATCCCAGCCACATTGGCAGCGTTGTTCAGGCAACGCTGATCCTAACTCCAGATCCGAAAGAAAACTTGGTGAGGCAGGAGTGCATGCCCTGGCCAAGACTGTGTGACACCCCATTTTCTCAGTGCTGTTTGTCAGGGTGAGGCAGCCTGATAGTAGCTTGAAGGCTCTGTATCCTGGCCAGCACCAGGGGCAGATGGGGTCCATGTCCCCGTCAAGACCAGCTCAACACCCTGGCTTTGTTGGAGGTATTGGTTATAGTGAGGCATTCTGGTGGAAGTTGGAATATTCTGGGTTCTGTGAGGACGTAGAGTGAGCCAAGGCTGCATACCCTAGAGAAACCTGGCATAACACTGCAGTTTAATTGGTGGTGTTGGTTGGGTCAAAGTAGCCCTGTGGTGGCTGGAAGGCACCATGTACTGGTGAAGACTGGGGTGAACCAAGGTGTGTGCCCTAGGCAAGACTGGTGTGACACTTCAGCTCTGTTGGTAGTGTTGGTGAGTGTGAGGTAACCCATAGTGGCTGGAAGTCTTTGTGTTTTGGGAAGGAATTGGTGTGTGTGTGTGTGTTGTGGGGCTGGTATACACTTTCTTGTCAAGGTCAGTGTGGTGCTCCAACTTCGTTGGCAGTATTGTTTATGGTGAGGTGTCCTGGCAGTGACTGGAAGGGTTAGGGTCCTGGGGAGTACCTGGTGGTATCTGGGGCTCATGCCCTGGCAAGGCCAGTGCAGCACTCTGGCATAATTTCTGACAGAGGTCAGTTTGAAGCAGCCTGGCATAGATTGGAATGCTCTGGGTCTCAAGGAGGACTGTGAGGAAACTCATATATGCACTTGTCAAGTTCTGGCTTGCACTCCAGCTCCATTGGTGGCTGTACCAGTGGCTTAGAAAGGAGTGCCTTAGAAATGACAACACTGTTAGTGAACAATGAAATTTTCAGTCAAATTTCCTCATTTTATAATGAGTCATGAATCCATTCTATCCTGTGTCATCATTGCTACTGTTGACTGACCTTGGTGATTCGTGTTCTGAATCCATCTTCTCAGCTAGAGTCTTGGCAACCCTTTCTTAGTTCAATAATGTGCCTTTTCAGTTATGTCCAAAAGATTTCAGATACCAGACCAAAGAACACCTATCACAGTTTTTCTTTATGATTCAAGAGTTGATCTGGTCATAGATTATTAGGTGGACTGATTATACCCTGTAGCCAGGAAGGTGTTTTTAGGTCTGTAAATGTGACTTTGTCCTGCAAAAACTCCTGTGGCCAGCAGGCAGAGTTCAGCCTCCGAGAACCACATACCTTGTCCTGCAGTGCTCATGAGATTTGGGGTATACACCACAGTCCAATATGATGTCTTTGCTCTGTTGTTGGTGATGGTAAGGTCAAAGCAGCCCAGTTTCGGCTGGAAAATTGTGTCATGAGGCAGACTTGGGTGGAGCTGGGTTGCACACTTAGATCACAGGTGGTGCAATACCCTGACTTCTTCAGCAGTGGAAGTTGGGTAGAAGCTGCCTGATAAAGGCTGGAAGGTTCCATAGCCTAAGGTGGACCTAGGGAGAACTAGTATGCATATCTGGATTAAGGTCAGCACCACACTTCTGGTCTTTTGGGGACGGAGGTAGTGTTAAAGCATCCTGGCATAGACTGTATGGCTCTTGGTCATGAGGCATACCTTGGGGGAACTGTAATGTGCACCACGGTCAGTGTCATTTGGGTTGAAGTGCCCAGTATGAGGTGGAAAATTTTTGGTCAAAAAGTGGACCTAAGGGAAACTGGAGTGCAGGCCGTATTTAAAGCCATCATGACACCCCAGCTATGTCTGTTTTGGAGGTTATGGTGAAGCAACCTGGTATGGGTTGGAAACCTTCAATTCCAGAGGCATACCTTGGAGGAGCTATGGTACTTGTTCCACTCAAGTTTGGCTCTATATTCTGGTTACCTTGGTAGCAGAGGTGGAAGGACTGGGTTAAGAAAGGAGTGCTTTAATTTAAAAACCAAATTGTTATTGAGTAAGTACTTTTTCACTCGAAATATCATAAGGGGTCAATTTATCATAAATTCATTCCGTGTCATGTAATCATTATTAGTATTGCCTGACCATGTGTAGCAATGTCTTGACTTCATCCTCTCAGATGTAATCCTGGAAGCCCTTATTTAGTTCAGTGATGTGACTTCACTGTTATTTCTATTTGTACTTCAGATACCATACCAAGGACACATTTTATAATTTTACTCTAGGTCTCAGGAAGATATCTGGATTTAGACAACTTCTTAAATATGAACTGTATAGGAAATTGATCTCATAGGACATCTAAGTGGGGTTTTTTTTAGTCTGTTCATATGAATTTTTTTCTGTACCATCCACTAAGGTCAGCAGGGGGACGTTGAACATATCTGACTATTCGCCTTGTCCTGCACCACCCCAAAGAGTCATCAGAGGGCACCTTTGACTCAGATAACCAGTGATTCTTTTCTACCCTGCCCTTGAGGACAGCAGTGTGGTTGGGCCCCCTTAAAACGTGTAAAAATCCACATCAGTAATTCCTCCCAGTAGGTTCCTCAGTCAATATAGCAGTTTCTCCTCAGTGCACCCCAGAGATCTCTGCTGGGCATTGGGTGACAGGCTACATCCACAGGGAGAATCCATTTATGCCCCAACCTAGTGCTGAGATGTAGCCTGTGGACTGTCAGATACAGTAGGTAGGGGTTGAGGTTGTGTAATGGGGTTAAAGTTCAGTTGGTGTTAGTATTGTGGTTAGAGATTAGAAGTTAGGGATTGGTTTTAGAGGATTACTGATGAGATTTTTGGTTTGCGGTGGCTTCTATTATTTAAGGCTTAAGGGGTAGGGATGGTGGGCCCCATGTCCTTATGTGGAGCTGAGGGGAGCTGAGGTATATGCCTTAATGAAGACTAGCTTGACACCAATGCTCCATCATGGTAGAGGTTGTGTTAAAGTGGTCCAGTGTGGGCTGGAAGACCCTTGTTTATAATTTGGAACTGGTGGGAATCTTCGGTGCATGACCCAGTCAAGGCTGGCATGAAACCACGATTCCTTTGTGGCAGATGTTGTGTAAAATCATCAGAGTACATGCCGGAAGGCTATGATTTCAGATAGATATCTGGGGGAAGTTGCATTGTTCACCCTGTTCAAGGCCGGCATGATAACATTGGTTCTTTCAGTGGTGTTGATCATGGCAAGGCAGCCTGGCAGTGATTTGGTGTTCACAAGGATTTGGAGAAAGACTGTATGTCTCAGTCAAGGTTGGCATAACAGCCCAGCCTGGTCATTGGTGTTTGTTGGGTCGAGGCAACTCTGCAGTTGCTGGAGGATTTGGGATAGCTGAAGTAAATGCCCTGATCAATTCTTCATTGAGACCCTGGCTCTGAGAAGTGTTGGTCAAGGCTAGGTGAGCTATTGTTGGTTGCTATACTCTGGGTGCCAGGGAGGATTAGGTGGAAGGTGGGACATGTGTGCCAGTCAAGACTGGTGTGGCATTCCTTCTCTCTCTTGGTGGCGTTTGTCAGGGAATGGTGGCCAGTGATGGCTGCAGGGCTCTAGGTCCTGAAGAATACATGGGGGAGTTAATTTGTACACTTTGTGGTCAAGACTGTCATGGCACCTGGAGTTTGGACAGGGCAACGGGCACAGTTGTAGGTGGAATGCTCAGGGTTTTGAAGTGTCTGGTGGGAGAGCCAGGACACATGCCTCAGTCAATCAAGCATGACTCTCTGGGTACAATGTCTTTTTTGTTCATGCTGGAAGGTCTGGTGGTGGCTTGAAGGCTGTGTATCTTAAAGAAAACCTTAGGGGAGCAGGGGCACATGCCCCAGTTTAGTCATGTTTGGTACCCTCTTGGTCAGTATGAGGTTGTCTTGCATTGGCCAGAAGATTCTGGGTCCTTTGGGAGGGCCTGGAGGTAATGGTTGCATCTGCCCCTGTCAAGACTGGCACAGCTCCTCTGCTTTGTTGGTGGCATTGTGCTGGGGTCAGACACTCTGGCAGTGGTTAGAAATAATCTTGTTTCAGGATAGGACCTGGGTGTAGCTGGGGCACATGCCCCAGTCAAGACCAGCATGACATGCTGGTTTTATTGGTAGTGTTGGTTGGGGCAAGACAGCCTGGTGGTGACTGCAGGGTTCCAGGTTTCTGATCAGGATCTGGGCTTACTGAGGTTCATGTCTTAGTCAAGACTGGTGCTCCATCAGCATTGTTGGCCAGGATGAGTTGGCCTCAGCAGCGGCTGGATCGGTCTGGGTTATAGCAAGGACCTTGGTGAGCCAGAATGTGCTCTGTGGTCAAGATTGTTGTGACACTCTGATGTAATAATGAGCATTGTTTGGGATGAGGTGGCCTGCCAGTGGTTGGAAGGTTTTCGGTTCCACGGAGAAGCTGGCGGGAGCCTGGGTGTGCATTATGTGAAGGCTGGCCTGACACCCCAGTTCTGTCATTGACAGAGTTTAGGTTGAAGGAGCCTAGTGTAAGTTGAAATGCTCTGGGTCTTCAGGTAGACTAAGGGGAAGTTTGTGTATGTGTCCCCATGAAGGCCAGTTTCACATCCCAGGTCCACCGTCAGCAGTATCAGAGGCTTAAACAGGAGTGTCTTAATTCTGAAAACAGTGTTGGTGGACAAGGAATTTTTCTAACTGTAATTCAGTCATGAATGCATTCAGTCTCTTGTAATCATCACAAGCATTACTTGACCTTGTTTAGCAGTGTTTTTAGTCAATTTTCTCATCTTGAGTCCTGCTTATCTTCCTTTAGTCCAGTAGCATGAATTCATGGTTATTTTCCTAAAGTCTGTAGACTTCACACCCATCCTTGCATCGATAGTTCTTCCCTAGGTTTCAATAATTATCTGGTTATAGACAGATTGCCATCTCTGAACTTGTAAAGTTAATTGCTACCACTATACCTCCTGGAAAGTGATTTTAGCTCTGTTAATGTGGCTTTGTCATGCACTATCTCTTATGGCCAGCAGTGGAAGCTCAATCTCAACTAAGCACACACTGTATCGTGAACCACAGGGAAGACCAGCAGGGGGAGCATCGTCTGAGCTAACAATGTCAGCAGACCAGATTAGAATTATGAAACACTGGCCTCTTTTTAGCGGAGACAGCTTAACCTCAGCAAACCATACACCTTTTCCTGCATCACACCCAAAGCCACCAGAAGGTGACTGGACTCACCTAACAGTGACATCAGATCACATTAGAACTTAGGAAAAACTGGCCTATGTCCAACAGAGGAAGTCAATCCTCAGCTTAACCACACACCTTATTCTGCACCATAGCCAAGAGCCAGAGGCTGGGAGCTTTGACCCAAGTATCAGTGTCAGCAGAGAACAGTAGATCTAATAAAATACTGTGGTATTGCCATGAGAGGGAACTTGACGTCAGCTATCCACACAACTTTTCATGCATCAAACCCAAGGGCCAGTAGGGAGATTTTTGACTCAGTAAGCAGTGTCAGCAGACCATATTAGAAGTAATGAAACACCTTTCTATGGCCAGCAGAGGAAGCTCAAGCTCAGGTAACCGCACACCTTATTCTGTACAGCAGCCAAGAGTCATTCAGGGGAGTTTTGACTCAGTTTATCATGTCATCTGACCACATTAGAGCTAACTAAACAGTAGCCTATTTCCAGCAGAGGGAATTCAACATCAGGTAACCACACACCTTATCTTGTACCGCAGACAAAAAACAGCAAGGTAAGCTTTGACTCAGCTAACAGTGTCCACAGACCACATTAAAACTCATGAAAGAGTAGGCTATGGCCTGTATAGGGAGCACAACCTCAGATAACCACACACCTTTTCTGCACCACATCCAAGAACCATCAGGGGGAGCTTTGACTCAGCTAATTTTCATCAGACTACATTTGAACTAATGACACACTGGCCTAGGGCCCCACAGAGGGGCCTTGAAATCAGGAAGCACACAGATTATCTGGCATAACAGACAAGAGCCAGCACAGTGAGGTTTGCCTCAGTCAACAGGGTCAGCCAACCATATTAGAATAGATGACTCACTGGACTATTGCCAGCAGGAGGTCCACCTCACCTAAACCACCTTTTCCTTCACTACATTTAAGAGCCTGCAGGGGGAGATTTGACTCAGCTAACATTTAGCAGACCACATTAGAACTAATGAAACACTGTTTTATTGCCAGCAGAGGGAGCAATCTCAAACAAGCACATACCTTTTACTGCTTCATACCCAAGAGCCAGCTGGGGAACTGAGACTTAACTAATATGTCAGGGTACCACATTAGAACTTATGAAACCCTGGTCTGTTGTCAGCAGAGGGAGCACAACCTCAGCTACCAACAATTTTTCCTGCACTACACCCAAGAGCAAGCAGGGGGAGTTTTTTCTCAGGTAACAGTGTCAGCATGACCATGTTAGAATGAATGAAACTGTGTTCTATTGGCGGCAAAGTGTGCTTGGCCTCAGCTAACCACACACCTTTTTCTGTACGACACCCAAGGGCCAGTAGAGGGAGCTCTGACTACGTTAACAGTGTCAACAGACCACGTTATAACTAATGAAACTCTTGCCTAGTGCCTGCAGAGGGAGCTTAAGCTCAGGTAACCACACATCACATGTTATCCCACACCACAGCCAAGAGTCTTCAGGGGGAGCGTTGAGTCATTTGACAGTGTGAGTAGGCCACATTGTAACTAATGAAACACTGGCCTATTGCCAGAGAGGGAGCTCAACACCAACTAATCATTCATCTTTTCCTGCACCACACCCCAGGGCCTGTAGATGGAGTTTTCAGACAATTAACTGTGTCAGCTGACTACATTAGAACTAATAAAACACTGGCCTTTTGTCAGCAAATGGAGCTCAACATCATATAACCACACACCTTTTCCTGCATCACAGACAAGAGCCAGCAGGATGACCTTTGACTCGGTTACCAGTGTCTGCAGACTATATTCAAACTCATGAAACAGTGGTCTGTGGTTTTTCTGCACCACACTTAAGAGCCAGTAGGGGAAGCTTGACTGAGGTAGCAGTGTCAGCAGAGGGATCTTGACCTCAGCCAACCACACACCTTTTTTTGCAACACAGCAAAGTTCCAGGAGGGAGAACTTTGACTCAAAACTTGGTCAGTAGACCACATTAGAAGTTATGAAACACTGGCCTATGGACAGCAGGGGCAGCTCAAACTTAGGTAACCGCACACCTTTTCCTGCACCTCATCCAAGAGTCATTGTGGCAGATTAGACTCAGCTAACAGTGTCAGCATACCATAATATAATTTATGAACCCATGGCCTATTGTGAGCTGTGGGACCGCACGTTCAGGTAACCACACACTTTATCCTGCACCACACCCAGTATTCAACAGGAAGAGCACTCAGCTAACAGTGTCAGCAGACCACTTCAGAACTTATGAAACCCTGGTCTGTTGTCAGTGGAGGGAGCTCAATCTCACCTAACCACAACCTTTTTCATTACCACAGATAAGGGCCTTCAGAGTGAGCTTTGATACCGTTAACAGTGTCAGTGGACCACATTACATGTAATGAAATGCTTGCCTATGTCCAGCAGAGGGAGCTCAAGCCCAAGTAACCATACACCTTATCTTGCAGCACAGCCATGAGCCAGCACGGTGAGGTTTGACTCAGCTTACAGTGAATGTAGACGACATTAAAAGTATGGCCTATGGTCTGCATAGAGAGCTCAACCCCAGCTAACTACACACTTTTTTTGCACCACACTCAAGAGCCACCAGGGGGAGCTTTGACTCAGCTAACAGTGTCCTCAAACCACAGTAGAAGTTATGAAACACTGGCATATGGTCAACAGAGGGAACTCCACCTCAGCTAACTACACAACTTTTCCTTCAAGACCTGTAATAGACAGTAGGTGGAGTGTTGACTCAGGTAACTGTGTCATCAGACCACATTAGAACTCATGAGCCCCTGGCCTGTTGCCATTAGAGGGAGCTCTACCACAAGTGACCATACAGCTTGTCCTGCACCAGAGGCAGTAGCAGCAGGGTGAGGTTGGACTTAGCTAACAGGGTCACTTGTATACATAAGAACATATACCTCACTGGCCAATGCTGCCAGAAGGAAGTTGCCCTCAGCTAAGCACACACCTCTTACTGCACTACATTCAAGAGCGAGAGGAGTTTTAATTCAGTTAACAGTGCCAGCAGAGCACATTAGAACTAATTAAACACAGGTCTACTGTCAGCAGAGAGAGCTCCACTTCAGATAACCACATACCATGTCCTGCACAGAGCCAAGGGTTAGTAGGGGGACTACTAACTCACTCTTGACTCATCTGAGTGTCAGCTGATGACAGTAGAACTAATGAAATACTGGGCTATGGCCAGCAGAGGGAATGACCTCAGTTAGCCAGACACCTTTTCCTGTACCACAGCTAAGACCCAGCAGGATGAGCTTTGACTGAGGTATCAGTGTCAGCTGACCACATTAAAACCTATGACGTACTGGCTTATGGTCAGCAGAGGGAGTTCAACCTCAGTTAACTACTGACCTTTCCCAGCACCACATCCAAGAACCGGCAGGGGGAGCTTTGACTCAGCTAATAGATTCACTAGACCACATTTGAACTTTTGAAATATTTGCCTATGACTAGTAGAGGGAGCTAAACCTCAGCTAACCACACCTTATCCTTCAGCACAACCAAGAGCCAGGAGTGGAGACTTTGATTCACCTAATCATGTCAGCATACCACATTAGAACTTATGAAACTCTAGTCTATTGCCAGCAGAGGGAGCTCCACCTCAGATACCAACATATATTTTTCTACACCACACCGAAGGGTAGTAGAGGGAGCTTTAACTCAGCTATCAGTCAGCGGAGTATATTAGCGCTAATGTATCTCTTGCTTTGGCCACTAGAGGGAGCTTAAGGTTAGGTACAAACACGATTTATCCTGTACAGCAACGAATAGAAAGGGAAGCTTTGACTCTGTTATCAGTGTTAGTTGATCACATTAGAACTACTGAAACACTGGACTATGGTCAGCAGAGGGAGCTTAACCTTAGCTAACCACACACCTTTTCTGTACTAAATCTAAGAGCCAGCAGTAGCAGCTTTAAATCAGCTAGCTGTGTCAGAAGACCATATTAGAATACTGAAATACTAGTTTATTGTCAGCAGAGGTAGCTCTACATCAGCTAACAACACACCTTATCTACACCACAGTTAAGTGCCAGCAGAAGGAGCTTTGACTCAGTTAACATTGACAGTATACCACGTTAAAACCTATGAAACGGTGGCCTATTGCCAGCAGAGGTAGTTCAAAAGCAGGTAGGCACAGATTATAACTGCACCACACTAGAGGGCCAGCAGAGGGTACTTTTGACTAAATAAAAAAGTGCCAACAGACCAAAATAGAGGAAACATTGACCAATTACCTGCAGAGAGAGTGCAATTTCAGCTAACCTTACAAATTTTCATGTGCAACACAGAGGAACCCGAAGAGAGTTTTGACACAGTTTACATGTTCAGTAAACCACATTATACGTATGAAAAAAAAAAGCTATTTCTTCCACGTTGAATGGTTAATAAAAATGAGAGAATTTTTTTTTTAGCGTCCAACTGCAATGTTGGACATAGAGACACATCCAAGGTAAGTTAAATGTCTGTGTCCCAGTATGGTGAAAACATGGAGCTTCTGAAGTGTTGGAGTTACACGGTAAGTCCCCAGGTGAGTATAATTGTTAGAAGGTAGAGGTGAGGGGTTAGCACTAGGGTTTAGGGTTGGAAATTGGAGTTAGAGTTAGGGTTTGGTGTGAGGTTTAGATATAGGGTTTAGGGTTTAGGGTTAAGTGTAGGGGTTAAGGGTTGGGTTTGGATAGCGTTAAGGGGCTAGGGTTAGGGGTAGGGGTATGGTAAGGGGTTAGGGTTTAGGGTTTAGAGTTTAGGGTTTACATTAGGGTTAGGGGTTAGGGTTAGGGTACAGGTTTAGTGTACAGTTTAGGGTATGGTTTAGAGTACGGGTTAGGGTGAGGGTTACGTTTAGGGTTAGGGTTAGGGTACAGATTAGGATACAGGTTAGGGTTAGGGTTAGGGTTAGGGCACCCGTTAGGGTACGGGTTAGGCTTCGTGCTAGGGTTAGAGTAAGGGTTAGGGTACGGGTTAGGGTACACGTTAGGGTATGGATTAGGGTACAGGTACGGGTTAGGGTTAGGTTTAGGGTATGGGTTAGGGTACGGGTGAGGGTACGGTTTAGGTTACGGTTTAGGGTATGGGTTAGGGTTAGGGTACAAGTTAGGGTACGGGTTAGGGTACGAGTTAGGGTTAGGGTACGGCTTAGGGTACGGGTTAGTGTTACGGTTACTGTATGGGTTAGGGTTAGGGTACGGGTTAGGTACGGGTTAGGGTACGGGTTAGGGTATGAGTAAGGGTACCGATTAGGGTATGAGTTAGGGTACGGGTTAGGGTTAGGGTACAGGTTAGGGTTAGGGTACGGGTTTGTGTTAGGGTATGGGTACAGGTTAGGGTACAGGTTAGAGTTAGGGTTAGGGTACGGGTAATGGTTAGAGTTAGGGTATGGGTTAGGGTTAGGGTACTGGTACGGGTTTGAGTCACGGTTAGTGTACGGGTTAGGGTTAGGGTATGGGTACGGGTTATGGTACGGGTTAGGGTTAGAGTTAGGTTTAGGGTACAGGTATGGGTTAGGGTATGGGTACGGATTAGGGTACGGGTATGGGTACTGGTTAGGGTTAGAGTTAGGGCTTAGGGTTAGGGTTAGGGTTAGGGTTGGGTTTAGGGTTTAGGGTTTAGGGTTAGGGTTAGGGTTAGGGTTAGAGTTAGATAGGGTTAGGGTTAGTGTTTAGGGTTAGGGTTTAGGGTTAGAGTTAGGGTTAGGGGTTAGGGTGAGGGTTAGGGTTAGGGTTTAGGGTTAGGGGTTAGGGTTTAGGGTTAGGGTTAGGGGTTAGGGATTAGGGTTAGGGTTAGGTTTAGGGTTTAGGATTAGGGTTAGGGTTAGGGTTTAGGGTTAGGGTTAGGGTTAGCTTAGGGTAAGGGTTAGGGTTAGGGTTAGTTAGGGTTAGGGTTAGGGTTTAGGGTTAGGGTTAGGGGTTAGAGTTAGGGGTTAGGGTGAGGGTTAGGGGTGGGTTTAGGGTTTAGGGTTTAGTGTTTGGGTTGAGGTTGGGGTAGGGGTCAGGGTTTAGGGTTTAGGATTAGGGTTTAGGGTTTAGGGTTAGGGTTAGGGGTTAGGGGTTAGGGTTAGGGTTTTGGGTTTGGGGTTAAAGGTTAGGGGTTACGGGTTAGGGTTAGGGTTAGGGTTTAGGGTTTCAGGTTAGGATTTGGGGGTTGGGTTAGGGTTAGGGTTAGTGTTAGGCGTTAGGGTTAGGGTTAGGGTTAGGGGTTAGGGTTAGGGTTAGGGTTGGGTTTAGGGCTAGGGTTAGGGTTTGGTTTAGGGTAGGGTTACGGTTAGAGGTTAGGCTTAGGGTTAGGGTTTAGGGTTAGGGATGGGGTTAGGGTTAGTTGTTAGGGTTAGGGTTAGGGGTAGGGTGAAGGTTAGTTTAGGGTTGTGGTTGGGTTTGGGGTTGGGGTTACGGTTAGGGTTAGTTAGGATTAGGGTTAGGGTTAGGTTAGGGTTAGGGTTAGGGTTATGTTAGGGTTAGGGTTAGGGTTAGGGCTGGGTTAGGTTAGGGTTAGGGATAGGGTTAGGTGTAAGGGTTAGGGATAGGGTTAGGACTATGGTTTGATTTAGGCTTCAGGTTAGGTTAGGGTTGAACTTAGTTTGAGGGAGTAAGTTTACGGCTACTGTTAGTTTTCGGTTCAGTGTTACGGTTGGATTTAGCGTCAGGGTCAGGTTAGGGTTGTGCTTAAGCTTAAGGTGTCCGCCTGGAGTTAGGGTTAGGTCCATGGTTTGATTTAGGCTTCAGGTTAGGTTATGTTTGAACTTAGTTTGAGTGAGTAAGTTTAGGGCTACTGTTAGTTTTCGGTTCAGTGTTACTGTTCAAGTTAGCGTGTGGGTCAGGTTAGGGTTGGAGTTGAGCTTAAGCTGTCCGCCTAGGGTTAGGATTAGGTCTATTGTTTGAGTTAGGCTTCAGGTTAGGTTAGGTTTGAACTTAGTTTGAGGGAGTAATTTTAGGGCTACTGTTAGTTTTCGGTTCAGTGTTATGGTTGGAGTTAGCGTGAGGGTCAGGTTAGGGTTGGGGTTGAGCATAAGGTGTCCGCCTAGGGTTAGGGTTAGGTCTGTGGTTTGAGTTAGGCTTCAGGTTATGTTAGGTTTGAACGTAGTTTGAGGGAGTAAGTTTAGGGCTACTGTTAGTTTTCTGTTCAGTGTTACGGTTGGAGATAGCGTCAGGGTCAGGTTAGGGTTGGGATTGAGCTTCAGTTGTTCGCCTAGGTTTAGGGTTAGGTGTATGGTTTAAATTTAGTCTTCAGGTTAGGTTACGTTTGAACTTAGTTTGAGGGAGTAAGTTTAGGGCTAATGTTAGTTTTCGGGTAACTGTTACTGTTGGAGTTAGCGTCAGGGCCAGGTTAGGGTTGGGGTTGAGCCTAAGGTGTCCGCCTAGGGTTAGGGTTAGGTGTATGGTTTGATTTAGGCTTCAGGTTAGGTTAGGTTTGAACTTACTTGGAGGGAGTAAGTTTAGAGCTACTGTTAGTTTTCGGTTCAGTATTATTGTTGGAGTTAGCGTCAGGGTCAGGTTAGGGCTGGTGTTAAGCTTAAGGTGTCCGCCTAGGGTTAGGGTTAGGTCTATTGTTTGAGTTAAGCTTCAGGTTAGGTTAGGTTTGAACTTAGTTTGAGGGAGTAATTTTAGGACTACTGTTAGTTTTCGGTTCAGTGTTATGGTTGGAGTTAGCGTGAGGGTCAGGTTAGGGTTTGGGTTGAGCTTAAGGTGTCCGCCTAGGGTTAGGGTTAGGTCTGTGTTTTGAGTTAGGCTTCAGGTTAGGTTAGGTTTGAACTTAGTTTGAGGGAGTAAGTTTAGGGCTACTGTTAGTTTTCGGTTCAGTGTTAGGGTTGGAGGTAGCGTCAGGGTCAGGTTAGGGTTGGGGTTGATATTTAGGTGTCCGCCTAGGGTTAGGGTTAGGTCTATGGTTTGTGTTAGGCTTCAGGTTAGGTTAGGTTTGAACTCAGTTTGAGGGAGTAAGTTTAGGCCTACTGTTCGTTTTCGGTTCAGTGTTATGGTTGGATTAACCTCAGGGTCATGTTAGGGTTGGGTTTAAGCTTAAGGTGTCCGCCTAGGGTTAGGGTTAGGTCTATTGTTTGAGTTAGGCTTCTGGTTAGGTTAGGTTTGAACTTAGTTTGAGGGAGTAAGTTTAGCTCTACTGTTAGTTTTCGGTTCAGTGTTACGGTTGGAGTTAGCGTGAGGGTTAGGTTAGGTTTGGGGTTGAGCTTAAGGTGTCCGCCTATGTTTAGGGTTAGGTCTGTGGTTTGAGTTAGGCTTCAGGTTAGGTTAGGTTTGAACTTAGTTTGAGGGAGTAAGTTTAGGGCTATTGTTAGTTTTCAGTTCAATGTTATGGTTGGAGATAGCGTCAGGTTCAGGTTAGGGTTGGGGTTGAGCTTCAGGTGTCCGCCTAGGGTTAGGGTTAAGTCTATGGTTTGAGTTAGGGTCCCGGTTAGGTTAGGTTTGAACTTAGTTTGAGGGAGTAAGTTTAGGGCTACTGTTAATTTTCCGTTCAGTGTTAAGGTTGGGATTAGCGTGAGGGTCAGGTTAGGGTTTGGGTTGAGCTTAAGGTGTCCGCCTAGGGTTAGGGTTAGGTGTATGGTTTAATTTAGGCTTCAGGTTAGGTTAGGTTTGAACTTAGTTTGAGGGAGTAAGTTTAGGGCTACTGTTAGTTTTCGGGTAACTGTTAGTGTTGGAGTTAGCGTCAGGGCCGAGTTAGGGTTGGGGTTGAGCTTAAGGTGTCCGCCTAGGGTTAGGGTTAGGTGTATGGTTTCATTTAGGCTTCAGGTTAGGTTAGGTTTGAAGTTAGTATGAGGGAGTCAGTATAGGGCTACTGTTAGTTTTCGGTTAACTGTTACAGTTGGAGTAAGCTTCAGGGTCAGGTTAGGCTGGGGGTTAAGCATAAGTTGTCCGCCTAGGGTTAGGCTTAGGTCTATGGTTTGAGTTAGTCTTCAGGTTAGGTTAGGTTTGAACTTAGTTTGAGGCAGTAAGTTTAGGGCTACTGTTAGTTTTCGGTTAATTGTTACGGTTGGAGTTAGCGTGAGGGTCAGGTTAGGGTTGGGTTTGAGCTTAAGGTGTCCGCCTAGGGTTAGGGTTAGGTGTATGGTTTGATTTAGGCTGCAGGTTAGGTTAGGTTTGAACTTAGTTTGAGGGAGTAAGTTTAGGGCTACTGTTAGTTTTTGGTT
This sequence comes from Tupaia tana, assembly GCA_026018925.1. Taxonomy (NCBI): domain Eukaryota; kingdom Metazoa; phylum Chordata; class Mammalia; order Scandentia; family Tupaiidae; genus Tupaia; species Tupaia tana. The sequence goes on from JAKSZU010000295.1 coordinate 18,786, forward strand.
AATTGTTACAGTTGGAGTAAGTGTCAGGGTCAAGTTAGTGTGGGGTTTAAGCATAAGGTGTCCGCCTAGGGTTAGGGTTAGGTCTATGGTTTCATTTAGGCTTCAGGTTAGGTTAGGATTGAACTTAGTTTGAGGGAGTAAGTTTAGGGCAACTGTTAGTTTTTCGTTCAGTGTTAAGGTTGGATTTAGCCTCAGGGTCCGGTTAGGGTTGGGGTTAAGCTTAAGGTGTCCGCCTAGGGTTATGGTTAGGTCTGTGGTTTGAGTTAGGCTTCAGGTTAGGTTAGGTTTGAACTTAATTTGAGGGAGTAAGTTTAGGGCTATTGTTAGTTTTCGGTACAGTGTTACGGGTGGCGTTAGCGTGAGGGTCAGGTTAGGGTTGGGGTTGAGCTTAAGGTGTCCGCCTAGGGTTACGGTTAGGTGTATGGTTTGATTTTGGCTTCTGGTTAGGTTAGGTTTGAACTTAGTTTGAGGGAGTAAGTTTAGGGCTACTGTTAATTTTCGGGTAACTGTTATGGTTGGAGTTAGCGTCAGGGCCAGGTTAGTGTTGGGATTGAGCTCAAGGTGTCCGCCTAGGGTTAGGGTTAGGTGCATGGTTTGATTTAGGCTTCAGGTTAGGTTAGGTTTAAAGTTAGTTTCAGGGAGTAAGTTTAGGGCTACTGTTAGTTTTCCGTTAATTGTTACAGTTGGAGTAAGCGTCAGGGTCAGGTTTGGGTGGGGGTTAAGCATAAGGTGTCCGCCTAGGGTTAGGGTTAGGTCTATGATTTGATTTAGGCTTCAGGTTAGGTTAGGTTTGAACTTAGTTTGAGGGAGTCATTTTAGGGCTACTGTTAGTTTTCGGTTAACTGTTATGGTTGGAGTAAGCGTCAGGGTCAGGTTAGGTTGCGGGTTAAGCATAAGGTGTCCACTAGGGTTAGGGTTAGGTCTATGGTTTCATTTAGGCTTCAGGTTAGGTTAGGATTGAACTTAGTTTGAGGGAGTACGTTTAGGGCTACTGTTAGTTTTCGGTTCAGTGTTACGTTTGGAGTTAGCGTGAGGGTCCGGTTAGGGTTGGGGTTGAGCTTAAGGTGTCCGCCTAGGGTTAGGGTTAGGTCTGTGATTTGAGTTAGGCTTCAGGTTAGGTTAGGTTTGAACTTAGTTTTAGGGAGTAATTTTAGGGCTACTGTTAGTTTTCGGTTCAGTTTTACGGTTGGAGAAAGCGTCAGGGTCAGGTTAGGTTTGGGGTTCACCTTCAGGTGTCGGCCTAGGGTTAGGGTTAGCTCTATGGTTTGAGTTAGGCTTCAGGTTAGGTTAGGTTTGAAGTCAGTTTGAGGGAGTAAGTTTAGGGCTACTGTTAGTGTTCGGTTAACTGTTACAGTTGGAGTAAGTGTCAGGGTCAGGGTAGGGTGGGGTTTAAGCATAAGGTGTCCGCCTAGGGTTAGGGTTAGGTCTATGATTTGATTTAGGCTTCAGGTTAGGTTAGGTTTCAACTTAGTTTGAGGGAGTCAGTTTAGGGCTACTGTTAGTTTTCGGTTCAGTGTTACGGTTGGATTTAGCCTCTGGGTCAGGTTAGGGTTGGGGTTAAGCTTAAGGTGTCCGCCTAGGGTTAGGGTTAGTTCTATTGTTTGAGTTAGGCTTCTGGTTAGGTTAGGTTTGAACTTAGTTTGCGGGAGTAGGTTTAGGGCTACTGTTAGTTTTTGGTTCAGTGTTACGTTTGGAGTTAGCGTGAGGGTCCGGTTAGGGTTGGGGTTGAGCTTAAGGTGTCCGCCTAGGGTTAGGGTTAGGTCTGTGGTATGAGTTAGGCATCAGGTTAGGTTAGGTTTGAACTTAGTTTGAGGGAGTAAGTTTAGGGATACTGTTAGTTTTCAGTTCAGTGTTACAGTTGGAGATAGCGTCAGGGTCAGGTTAGGGTTGTGGTTGAGCTTAAGGTGTCCACCTAGGGTTAGGGTTAGGTCTATGGTTTGAGTGAGGCTTCAGGTTAGGTTAGGTTTGAACTTAGTTTGATGGAGTAAGTTTAGGGCTACTGTTAGTTTTCGGTTCAGTGTTACGGTTGGAGTTAGCGTGAGGGTCACGTTAGGGTTGGGGTTGAGCTTAAGGTGTCCACCTAGGGTTAGGGTTAGGTGTATGGTTAGATTTAGGCTTCAGGTTAGGTTAGGTTTGAACTTAGTTTGAGGGAGTAAGTTTAGGGCTACTCTTAGTTTTCGGGTAACTGTTACTGTTGAAGTTAGCGTGAGGGTCAGGTTAGGGTTGGGGTTGAGCTTAAGGTGTCTGCCTAGGGTTACGGTTAGGTGTATGGTTTGATTTTGGCTTCTTGTTAGGTTAGGTTTGAAGTTAGATTGAGGGAGTAAGTTTAGGGCTACTGTTAGTTTTCGGGTAACTGTTACGGTTGGAGTTAGCTTCAGGGTCAGGTTAGGGTTGGGGTTGAGCTTAAGGTGTCCGCCTAGGGTTAGGGTTAGGTGTATGGTTTGATTTAGGCTTCAGGTTAGGTTACGTTTGAAGTTAGTTTTAGGGAGTAAGTTTAGGGCTATTGTTAGTTTTCCGTTAACTGTTACAGTTGGAGTAAGCATCAGGGTCAGGTTAGGGTGGGGGTTAAGCATAAGGTGTCCGCCTAGGGTTAGGGTTAGGTCTATGGTTTCATTTAGGATTCAGGTTAGGTTAGGAATGAACTTAGTTTGAGGGAGTAAGTTTACGGCTACTGTTAGGTTTCGGGAAACTGTTATGGCTGGAGTTAGCGTCATGGCAAGGTTAGGGTTGGGGTTGAGATTAAGGGGTCCGCCTAGGGTTAGGGTTAGGTGTATGGTTTGATTTAGTCTTCAGGTTAGGATAGGTTTGAACTTAGTTTGAGGGAGTAAGTTTAGGGCTACTGTTAGTTTTCGTTTAACTGTTACGGTTGGAGTAAGCGTCAAGGTCATGTTATGGTGGGGGTTAACCATAAGGTGTCCGCATAGGGTCGGGTTAGGTCTATGGTTTCATTTAGGCTTCAGGTTAGGTTAGGATTGAACTTAGTTTGAGGGAGTAAGTTTAGGGCTACTCTTAGTTTTCGGTTCAGTGATATGGTTGGAGTTAGCCTGGAGGTCAGGTTAGGGTTGGGGTTGAGCTTAAGGTGTCCGCCTAGGGTTAGGGTTAGGTGTATGGTTTAATTTAGGCTTCAGGTTAGGTTAGGGTTGAAGTTAGTTTGAGGGAGTAAGTTTAGGGCTACTGTTAGTTTTCGGTTCAGTGTTACGGTTGGACTTAGCGTGAGGGTCAGGTTAGGTTTGGGGTTAAGCATAAGGTGTCCGCCTAGGTTTAGGGTTAGGTCTGTGGTTTGAGTTAGGCTTCACGTTAGGTTAGGTTTGAACTTAGTTTGAGGGCGTAAGTTTAGGGCTACTGTTAGTTTTCGGTTCAGTGTTACGTTTGGAGATAGCGTCAGGGTCGGGTTAGGGTTGGGGTTGAGCTAAAGGTGTCCGCCTAGGGTTAGGGTTAGGTCTATGGTTTGAGTTAGGCTTCAGGTTAGATTAGGTTTGAAGTTAGTTTGAGGGTGTAAGTTCAGGGCTACTGTTAGTTTTCGGTTATCTGTTACAGTTGGAGTAAGCGTCAGGGTCAGGTTAGGGTGGGGGTTAAGCATAAGTTGTCCGCCTAGGGTTAGGGTTAGGTCTATGGTTTCATTTAGGCTTCAGGTTAGGTTAGGATTGAACGTAGTTTGAGGGAGTAAGTTTAGGGCTACTGTTAGTTTTCGGTTCAATGTTACGTTTGGAGTTAGCGTGAGGGTCCGGTTAGGGTTGGGGTTGAGCTTAAGGTGTCCGCCTAGGGTTAGGGTTAGGTCTGTGGTTTGAGTTAGGCTTCAGGTTAGGTTAGGTTTGAACTTAGTTTGAGGGAGTAAGTTTAGGGCTACTGTTAGTTTTCGGTTCAATGTTACGTTTGGAGTTAGCGTGACGGTCCGGTTAGGGTTGGGGTTGAGCTTAAGGTGTCTGCCTAGGGTTAGGGTTAGGTCTGTGGTTTGAGTTAGGCTTCAGGTTAGGTTAGGTTTGAACTTAGTTTGAGGGAGTAAGTTTAGGGCTACTGTTAGTTTTCGGTTAACTGTTACGGTTGGAGTAAGCGTCAGGGTCAGGTTAGGGTTGGGGTCAAGCTTAAGGTGTCCTCCTAGGGTTAGGGTTAGGTCTGTGGTTTGAGTGAGGCTTCAGGTTAGGTTAGGTTTGAACTTAGTTTGAGGGAGTAAGTTTAGGGCTACTGTTAGTTTTCGGTTCAGTGTTACGGTTGGAGATAGCGTCAGGGTCAGGTTAGGGTTTTGATTCAGCTTCAGGTGTCCGCCTAGGGTTAGGGTTAGGTCTATGGTTTGAGTTAGGGTCCAGGTTAGGGTAGGTTTGAACTTAGTTTGAGGGAGTAAGTTTAGGGCTACTGTTAGTTTTCGGTTAAGTGTTACGGTTGGAGATAGCGTCAGGGTCTGGTTAGGGTTGTGGTTGAGTTTTAGGTGTCCGCCTAGGGTTAGGGTTAGGTCTATGGTTTGAGTTAGGCTTCAAGTTAGGTTAGGTTTGAAGTTAGTTTGAGGGAGTAAGTTTAGGGCTACTGTTAGTTTTCGGGTAACTGTTACAGTTGGAGTTAGCGTCAGGGCCAGGTTAGGGTTGGGGTTGAGCTTAAGGTGTCCGCCTAGGGTTAGGGTTAGTTCTATGGTTTCATTTAGGCTTCAGGTTAGGTTAGGATTGAACTTAGTTTGAGGGAGTAAGTTTAGGGCTACTGTTAGTTTTCGGTTCAATGTTACGTTTGGAGTTAGCGTGAGGGTCCGGTTAGGGTTGGGGTTGAGCTTAAGGTGTCCGCCTAGGGTTAGGGTTAGGTCTGTGGTTTGAGTTAGGCTTCAGGTTAGGTTAGGTTTGAACTTAGTTTGAGGGAGTAAGTTTAGGGCTACTGTTAGTTTTCGTTTCAGTGTTACGGTTGGAGATAGCGTCAGGGTCAGGTTAGGGTTGGGGTTGAGCTTCAGGTGTCAGACTAGGGTTAGGGTTAGGTCTATGGTTTGAGTTAGGCTTCAGGTTAGGTTAGGTTTGAACTTAGTTTGAGGGATTAAGTTTAGGGCTACTGTTAGTTTTCGGTTCAGTGTTACGGTTGGAGTTAGCGTGAGGGTCAGGTTAGGGTTGGGTTTGAACTTCAGGTGTCCGCCTAGGGTTAGGGTTAGGTGTGTGGTTTGATTTAGGCTTCAGGTTAGGTTAGGTTGGAACTTAGTTTGAGGCAGTAAGTTTAGGGCTACTGTTAGTTTTCGGGTAACTGTTACGGTTGGAGTTAGCGTCAGGGCCAGGTTAGGGTTGGGGTTGAGCTTAAGGTGTCCGCCTAGGGTTAGGGTTAGGTCTGTGGTTTGAGTTAGGGTTCAGGTTAGGTTAGGTTTTAAGTTAGTTTGAGGGAGTAAGTTTAGGGCTACTGTTAGTTTTCGGTTCAGTGTTACGGTTGGAGATAGCGTCAGGGTCAGGTTAGGGTTGGGGTTGAGCTTCAGGTGTCCGCCTTGGGTTAGGGTCAGGTCTATGGTTTGAGTTAGGCTTCAGGTTAGGTTAGGTTTGAACTTAGTTTGAGGGAGTAAGTTTAGGACTACTCTTAGTTTTCGGTTCAGTGATATGGTTGGAGTTAGCCTGGAGGTCAGGTTAGGGTTGGGGTTGAGCTTAAGGTGTCCGCCTAGGGTTAGGGTTAGGTGTATGGTTTAATTTATGCTTCAGGTTAGGTTAGGTTTGAAGTTAGTTTGAGGGAGTAAGTTTAGGGCTACTTTTAGTTTTCGGTTCAGTGTTATGGTTGGAGTTAGCGTGAGGTCAGGTTAGGGTTGGGGATAAGCTTAAGGTGTCCGCCTAGGGTTAGGGTTAGGTCTGTGGTTTGAGTTAGGCTTCAGGTTAGGTTAGGTTTGAACTTAGTTTGAGGGAATAAGTTTAGGGCTACCGTTAGTTTTCGGTTCAGTGTTACGGTTGGAGATAGCGTCAGGGTCAGGTTAGGGTTGGGGTTGAGCTTAAGGTGTCCACCTAGGGTTAGGGTTAGGTCTATGGTTTGAGTTAGGCTTCAGGTTAGATTAGGTTTGAAGTTAGTTTGAGGGTGTAAGTTCAGGGCTACTGTTAGTTTTCGGTTAACTGTTACAGTTGGAGTAAGCGTCAGGGTCAGGTTAGGGTGGGGGTTAAGCATAAGGTGTCCGCCTAGGGTTAGGGTTAGGTCTATGATTTGATTTAGGCTTCAGGTTAGGTTAGGTTTCAACTTAGTTTGAGGGAGTCAGTTTAGGGCTACTGTTAGTTTTCGGTTAACTGTTACGGTTGGAGTAAGCGTCAGGGTCAGGTTAGGTATGGGGTTGAGCTTAAGGTGTCCGCCTAGGGTTAGGGTTAGGTGTATGGTTTGATTTAGGCTTCAGGTTAGGTTAGGTTTGAACTTAGTTTGAGGAAGTAAGTTTAGGGCTACTGTTAGTTTTCGGTTCAGTGTTACGGTTGGAGATAGCGTCAGGGTCAGGTTAGGGTTGTGGTTGAGCTTCAGGTGTCCGCCTAGGGTTAGGGTTAGGTCTATTGTTTGAGTTAGGCTTCAGGTTAGGTTAGCTTTGAACTTAGTTTGAGGGAGACAGTTTAGGGTTACTGTTAGTTTTCATTTAACTGTTACGGTTGGAGATAGCGTCAGGGACAGGTTAGGGTTGTGATTGAGCTTCAGGTGTCCGCCTAGGTTTAGGGTTAGGTCTATGGTTTGAGTTAGGCTTCAGGTTAGGTTAGGTTTGAACTTTGTTTGAGGGAGTAAGTTTAGGGCTACTGTTAGTTTTCGGGTAACTGTTACCGTTGGAGTTAGCGTCAGGGCCAAGTTAGGGTTGGGGTTGAGCTTAAGGTGTCCGCCTAGGGTTAGGGTTAGGTCTATGGTTTGAGTTAGGCTTCAAGTAAGGTTAGGTTTGAAGTTAGTTTGAGGGAGTAAGTTTAGGGCTATTGTTAGTTTTCGGGTAACTGTTACTGTTGGAGTTAGCGTCAGGGCCAAGTTCGGGTTGGGGTTGAGCTTAAGGTGTCCGCCTAGGGTTAGTGTTAGGTGTATGGTTTGATTTAGTGTTCAGGTTAGGATAGGTTTGAACTTAGTTTGAGGGAGTAAGTTTAGGGCTACTGTTAGTTTTCGTTTAACTGTTACGGTTGGAGTAAGCGTCAGGGTCAGGTTATGGTGGGGGTTAACCATAAGGTGTCCGCCTAGGGTTAGGGTTAGGTCTATGGTTTCATTTAGGCTTCAGGTTAGGTTAGGATTGAACTTAGTTTGAGGGAGTAAGTTTAGGGCTACTGTTAGTTTTCGGTTCAGTGATATGGTTGTAGTTAGCTTGGAGGTCAGGTTAGGGTTGGGGTTGAGTTTAAGGTGTCCGCCTAGGGTTAGGGTTAGGTCTATGATTTGATTTAGGCTTCAGGTTAGGTTAGGTTTGAACTTAGTTTGAGGGAGTCAGTTTAGGGCTACTGTTAGTTTTCGGTTAACTGTTACGGTTGGAGTAAGCATCAGGGTCAGGTTAGGTTTGGGGTTGAGCTTAAGGTGTCCGCCTAGGGTTAGGGTTAGGTGTATGGTTTGATTTAGGCTTCAGGTTAGGTTAGGTTTGAACTTAGTTTGAGGGAGTAAGTTTAGGGCTACTGTTAGTTTTTGGTTCAGTGTTACATTTGGAGTTAGCGTGAGTGTCTGGTTAGGGTTAGGGTTGAGCTTAAGGTGTCCACCTAGAGTTAGGGTTAGGTCTGTGGTTTGAGATAGGGTTCAGGTTAGGTTAGGTTTGAACTTAGTTTGAGGGAGTAAGTTTAGGGCTACTGTTAGTTTTCGGTTCAGTGTTACGGTTGGAGATAGCGTCAGGGTCAGGTTAGGGTTGGGCTTGAGCTTCAGGTGTCCGCCTATTGTTAGGGTTAGGTCTATGATTTGATTTAGGCTTCAGGTTAGGTTAGGTTTGAACTTAGTTTGAGCGAGTAAGTTTAGGGCTACTGTTAGTTTTCGGTTCAGTGTTATGGTTGGAGATAGCGTCAGGGTCTGGTTAGGGTTTGGTTGAGTTTCAGGTGTCCGCCTAGGGTTAGGGTTAGGTCTATGGTTTGAGTTAGGCTTCAAGTTAGGTTAGGTTTGAAGTTAGTTTGAGGGAGTAAGTTTAGGGCTACTGTTAGTTTTCGGGTAACTGTTACTGTTGGAGTTAGCGTCAGGGCCAGGTTCGGGTTGGGGTTGAGCTTACGGTGACCGCCTAGGGTTAGGGTTAGGTGTATGGTTTGATTTAGGCTTCAGGTTAGGTTAGGTTTGAACTTAGTTTGAGGAAGTAAGTTTAGGGCTACTGTTAGTTTTCGGTTAACTGTTACAGTTGGAGTAAGCGTCAGGGTCAGGTTAGGGTGGGGGTTAAGCATAAGGTGTCCGCCTAGGGTTAGGGTTAGGTCTATGATTTGATTTAGGCTTCAGGTTAGGTTAGGTTTGAACTTAGTTTGAGGGAGTCAGTTTAGGGCTACTGTTAGTTTTCGGTTAACTGTTACGGTTGGAGTAAGCGTCAGGGTCAGGTTAGGTTTTGGGTTGAGCTTAAGGTGTCCGCCTAGGGTTTGGGTTAGGTGTATGGTTTGATTTAGGCTTCAGGTTAGGTTAGGTTTGAACTTAGTTTGAGGGAGTAAGTTTAGGGCTACTGTTAGTTTTCGTTTAACTTTTACGGTTGGAGTAAGCGTCAGGGTCAGGTTAGGGTGGGGGTTAAGCATAAGGTGTCCGCCTAGGGTTAGGGTTAGGTCTATGGTTTCATTTAGGCTTCACGTTAGGTTAGGATTGAACTTAGTTTGAGGGAATAAGTTTAGGGCTACTCTTAGTTTTCGGTTCAGTGATATGTTTGGAGTTAGCCTGGAGGTCAGGTTAGGGTTGGGGTTGAGCTTAAGGTGTCCGCCTAGGGTTAGGGTTAGGTGTATGGTTTGATTTAGGCTTCAGGTTAGGTTAGGTTTGAAGTTAGTTTGAGGGAGTAAGTTTAGGGCTACTGTTAGTTTTCGGTTAACTGTTACAGTTGGAGTAAGCGTCAGGGTCAGGTTAGGGTGGGGGTTAAGCATAAGGTGTCCGCCTAGGGTTAGGGTTAGGTCTATGATTTGATTTAGGCTTCAGGTTAGGTTAGGTTTGAACTTAGTTTGAGGGAGTCAGTTTAGGGGTACTGTTAGTTTTCGGTTAACTGTTACGGTTGGAGTAAGCGTCAGGGTCAGGGTAGGTTTGGGGTTGAGCTTAAGGTGTCCGCCTAGGGTTAGGGTTAGGTGTATGGTTTGATTTAGGCTTCAGGTTAGGTTAGTTTTGAACTTAGTTTGAGGGAGTAAGTTTAGGGCTACTGTTAGTTTTCGTTTAACTGTTACGGTTGGAGTAAGCGTCAGGGTCAGGTTAGGGTGGGGGATAAGCATAAGGTGTCCGCCTAGGGTTAGAGTTAGGTCTATGGTTTCATTTAGGCTTCAGGTTAGGTTAGGATTGAACTTAGTTTGAGGGAGTAAGTTTAGGGCCACTGTTAGTTTTCGGTTCAGTGTTACGGTTGGATTTAGCCTCAGGGTCAGATTAGGGTTGGGGATAAGCTTAAGGTGTCCGCCTAGTGTTAGGGTTAGGTCTATTGTTTGAGTTAGGCTTCAGGTTAGGTTAGGTTTGAACTTAGTTTGAGGGAGACAGTTTAGGGCTACTGTTAGTTTTCATTTAACTGTTACGTTTGGAGTAAGCGTCAGGGTCTGGTTAGGGTGGGGGTTAAGCATAAGGTGTCCGCCTAGGGTTAGGGTTAGGTCTAAGGTTTCATTTAGGCTTCAGGTTAGGTTAGGATTGAACTTAGTTTGAGGGAGTAAGTTTAGGGCTACTGTTAGTTTTCGGTTCAGTGTTACGGTTGGAGTAAGCGTCAGGGTCTGGTTAGGTTTGGGGTTGAGCTTAAGGTGTCCGCCTAGGGTTAGGGTTAGGTGTATGGTTTGATTTAGGCGTCAGGTTAGGTTAGGTTTGAACTTAGTTTGAGGGAGTAAGTTTAGGGCTACTGTTAGTTTTTGGTTCAGTGTTACATTTGGAGTTAGCGTGAGTGTCTGGTTAGGGTTGGGGTTGAGCTTAAGGTGTCCACCTAGGGTTAGGGTTAGGTCTGTGGTTTGAGATAGGGTTCAGGTTAGGTTAGGTTTGAACTTAGTTTGAGGGAGTAAGTTTAGGGCTACTGTTAGTTTTCGGTTCAGTGTTACGGTTGGAGATAGCGTCAGGGTCAGGTTAGGGTTGGGGTTGAGCTTAAGGTGTCCTCCTAGGGTTAGGGTTAGGTCTGTGGTATGAGTTAGGCTTCAGGTTAGGTTAGGTTTGAACTTAGTTTGAGGGAGTAAGTTTAGGTCTACTGTTAAATTTTCGGTTCAGTGTTACGGTTGGAGATAGCGTCAGGGTCAGGTTAGGGTTTTGATTGAGCTTCAGGTGTCCGCCTAGGCTTAGGGTTAGGTCTATGGTTTGAGTTAGGGTCCAGGTTAGGGTAGGTTTGAACTTAGTTTGAGGGAGTAAGTTTAGGGCTACTGTTAGTTTTCGTTTCAGTGTTACGGTTCGAGATAGCGTCTGGGTCTGGTTAGGGTTGTGGTTGAGTTTCAGGTGTCCGCCTAGGGTTAGGGTTAGGTCTATGGTTTGAGTTAGGCTTCAAGTTAGGTTAGGTTTGAAGTTAGTTTGAGGGAGTAAGTTTAGGGCTACTGTTAGTTTTCGGGTAACTGTTACTGTTGGAGTTAGCGTCAGGGCCAGGTTAGGGTTGTGGTTGAGCTTAAGGTGTCAGCCTAGGGTTAGGGTTAGGTCTATTGTTTGAGTTAGGCTTCAGGTTAGGTTAGGTTTGAACTTAGTTTGTGGGAGACAGTTTAGGGCTACTGTTAGTTTTCGTTTAACTGTTACGGTTGGAGTAAGCGTCAGGGACAAGTTAGGGTGGGGGTTAAGCATAAGGTGTCCGCCTAGGGTTAGGGTTAGTTCTATGGTTTCATTTAGGCTTCAGGTTAGGTTAGGATTGAACTTAGTTTGAGGGAGTAAGTTTAGGTCTACTGTTAAATTTTCGGTTCAGTGTTACGGTTGGAGATAGCGTCAGGGTCAGGTTAGGGTTTTGATTGAGCTTCAGGTGTCCGCCTAGGGTTAGGGTTAGGTCTATGGTTTGAGTTAGGGTCCAGGTTAGGGTAGGTTTGAACTTAGTTTGAGGGAGTAAGTTTAGGGCTACTGTTAGTTTTCGTTTCAGTGTTACGGTTCGAGATAGCGTCTGGGTCTGGTTAGGGTTGTGGTTGAGTTTCAGGTGTCCGCCTAGGGTTAGGGTTAGGTCTATGGTTTGAGTTAGGCTTCAAGTTAGGTTAGGTTTGAAGTTAGTTTGAGGGAGTAAGTTTAGGGCTACTGTTAGTTTTCGGGTAACTGTTACTGTTGGAGTTAGCGTCAGGGCCAGGTTAGGGTTGTGGTTGAGCTTAAGGTGTCAGCCTAGGGTTAGGGTTAGGTCTATTGTTTGAGTTAGGCTTCAGGTTAGGTTAGGTTTGAACTTAGTTTGTGGGAGACAGTTTAGGGCTACTGTTAGTTTTCGTTTAACTGTTACGGTTGGAGTAAGCGTCAGGGACAAGTTAGGGTGTGGGTTAAGCATAAGGTGTCCGCCTAGGGTTAGGGTTAGTTCTATGGTTTCATTTAGGCTTCAGGTTAGGTTAGGATTGAACTTAGTTTGAGGGAGTAAGTTTAGGGATAGTGTTAGTTTTCGGTTCAATGTTACGTTTGGAGTTAGCGTGAGGGTCCGGTTAGGGTTGGGGTTGATCTTAATGTGTCCGCCTAGGGTTAGGGTTAGGTCTGTGGTTTGAGTTAGGCTTCAGGTTAGGTTAGGTTTGAACTTAGTTTGAGGAAGTAAGTTTAGGGCTACTGTTAGTTTTCGGTTCAGTGTTACGGTTGGAGATAGCGTCAGGGTCAGGTTAGGGTTGGGTTTGAGCTTCAGGTGTCCGCCTAGGGTTAGGGTTAGGTCTATGGTTTGAGTTAGGCTTCAGGTTAGGTTAGGTTTGAACTTAGTTTGAGGGATTAAGTTTAGGGCTACTGTTAGTTTTCGGTTCAGTGTTACGGTTGGAGTTAGCGTGAGGGTCAGGTTAGGGTTGGGTTTGAACTTCAGGTGTCCGCCTAGGGTCAGGGTTAGGTGTATGGTTTGATTTAGGCTTCAGGTTATGTTAGGTTAGGTTGGAAGTTAGTTTGAGGCAGTAAGTTTAGGGCTACTGTTAGTTTTCGGGTAACTGTTACGGTTGGAGTTAGCGTCAGGGCCAGGTTAGGGTTGGGGTTGAGCTTAAGGTGTCCGCCTAGGGTTAGGGTTAGGTCTGTGATTTGATTTAGGGTTCAGGTTAGGTTAGGTTTGAACTTAGTTTGAGGGAGTAAGTTTAGGGCTACTGTTAGTTTTCGGTTCAGTGTTACGGTTGGAGATAGCGTCAGGGTCAGGTTAGGGTTGGGGTTGAGCTTCAGGTGTCCGCCTTTGGTTAGGGTTAGGTCTATGGTTTGGGTTAGGCTTCAGGTTAGGTTAGGTTTGAACTTAGTTTGAGGGAGTAAGTTTAGGGCTACTGTTAGTTTTCGGTTCAGTGTTACGGTTGGAGATAGCGTCAGGGTCTGGTTAGGGTTGTGGTTGAGTTTCAGGTGTCCGCCTAGGGTTAGGGTTAGGTCTATGGTTTGAGTTAGGCTTCAAGTTAGGTTAGGTTTGAAGTTAGTTTGAGGGAGTAAGTTTAGGGCTACTGTTAGTTTTCGGGTAACTGTTACTGTTGGAGTTAGCGTCAGGGCCAGGTTAGGGTTGGGGTTGAGCTTAAGGTGTCCGCCTAGGGTTAGGGTTAGGTGTATGGTTTGATTTAGGCTTCAGGTTAGGTTAGGTTTGAAGTTAGTTTGAGGGAGTAAGTTTAGGGCTATTGTTAGTTTTCGGTTAACTGTTACAGTTGGAGTAAGCGTCAGGGTCAGGTTAGGGTGGGGGTTAAGCATAAGGTGTCCGCCTAGGGTTAGGGTTAGGTCTATGATTTGATTTAGGCTTCAGGTTAGTTTAGGTTTGAACTTAGTTTGAGGGAGTCAGTTTAGGGCTACTGTTAGTTTTCGGTTAACTGTTACGGTTGGAGTAAGCGTCAGGGTCAGGATAGGTTTGGGGTTGAGCTTAAGGTGTCCGCCTAGGGTTAGGGTTAGGTGTATGGTTTGATTTAGGCTTCAGGTTAGGTTAGGTTTGAACTTAGTTTGAGGAAGTAAGTTTAGGGCTACTGTTAGTTTTCGGTTCAGTGTTACGGTTGGAGATGGCGTCAGGGTCAGGTTAGGGTTGTGGTTGAGCTTCAGGTGTCCGCCTAGGGTTAGGGTTAGGTCTATTGTTTGAGATAGGCTTCAGGTTAGGTTAGGTTTGAACTTAGTTTGAGGGAGACAGTTTAGGGCTACTGTTAGTTTTCATTTAACTGTTACGGTTGGAGTAAGCGTCAGGGTCAGGTTAGGGTGGGGGTTAAGCATAAGGTGTCCGCCTAGGGTTAGGGTTAGGTCTATGGTTTCATTTAGGCTTCAGGTTAGGTTAGGATTGAACGTAGTTTGAGGGAGTAAGTTTAGGGCTACTGTTAGTTTTCGGTTCAATGTTACGTTTGGAGTTAGCGTGAGGGTCCGGTTAGGGTTGGGGTTGAGCTTAAGGTGTCCGCCTAGGGTTAGGGTTAGGTCTGTGGTTTGAGTTAGGCTTCAGGTTAGGTTAGGTTTGAACTTAGTTTGAGGGAGTAAGTTTAGGGCTACTGTTAGTTTTAGTTTATCTGTTACGGTTGGAGTAAGCGTCAGGGTCAGGTTAGGGTGGGGGTTAAGCATAAGGTGTCCCCCTAGGGTTAGGGTTAGGTCTATGGTTTCATTTAGGCTTCAGGTTAGGTTAGGATTGAACTTAGTTTGAGGGAGTAAGTTTAGGGCCACTGTTAGTTTTCGGTTCAGTGTTACGGTTGGATTTAGCCTCAGGGTCAGGTTAGGGTTGGGGTTAACCTTAAGGTGTCCGCCTAGGGTTAGGGTTAAGTCCATTGTTTGAGTTAGGCTTCAGGTTAGGTTAGGTTTGAACTTAGTTTGAGGGAGACAGTTTAGGGCTACTGTTAGTTTTCGTTTAACTGTTACGGTTGGAGTAAGCGTCAGGGTCAGGTTAGGGTGGGGGTTAAGCATAAGGTGTCCACCTAGGGTTAGGGTTAGGTCTATGGTTTCATTTAGGCTTCAGGTTAGGTTAGGATTGAACTTAGTTTGAGGGAGTAAGTTTAGGGCTACTGTTATTTTTCGGTTCAGTGTTACGGTTGGAGATAGTGTCAGGGTCAGGTTAGGGTTGTGATTGAGCTTCAGGTGTCCGCCTAGGGTTAGGGTTAGGTCTATGGTTTGAGTTAGGGTCCAGGTTAGGGTAGGTTTGAACTTAGTTTGAGGGAGTAAGTTTAGGGTTACTGTTAGTTTTCGGTTCAGTGTTACGGTTGGAGATAGCGTCAGGGTCTGGTTAGGGTTGTGGTTGAGTTTCAGGTGTCCGCCTAGGGTTAGGGTTAGGTCTATGGTTTGAGTTAGGCTTCAAGTTAGGTTAGGTTTGAAGTTAGTTTGAGGGAGTAAGTTTAGGGCTACTGTTAGTTTTCGGGTAACTGTTACTGTTGGAGTTAGCGTCAGGGCCAGGTTAGGGTTGGGGTTGAGCTTAAGGTGTCCGCCTAGGGTTAGGGTTAGGTGTATGGTTTGATTTAGGCTTCAGGTTAGGTTAGGTTTGAAGTTAGTTTGAGGGAGTAAGTTTAGGGCTATTGTTAGTTTTCGGTTAACTGTTACAGTTGGAGTAAGCGTCAGGGTCAGGTTAGGGTGGGGGTTAAGCATAAGGTGTCCGCCTAGGGTTAGGGTTAGGTCTATGATTTGATTTAGGCTTCAGGTTAGGTTAGGTTTGAACTTAGTTTTAGGGAGTCAGTTTAGGGCTACTGTTAGTTTTCGGTTAACTGTTACGGTTGGAGTAAGCGTCAGGGTCAGGTTAGGTTTGGGGTTGAGTTTAAGGTGTCCGCCTAGGGTTAGGGTTAGGTGTATGGTTTGATTTAGGCTTCAAGTTAGGTTAGGTTTGAACTTAGTTTGAGGGAGTAAGTTTAGGGCTACTGTTAGTTTTCGGTTCAGTGTTACGGTTGGAGATAGCGTCAGGGTCAGGTTAGGGTTGTGGTTGAGCTTCAGGTGTCCGCCTAGGGTTAGGGTTAGGTCTATTGTTTGAGTTAGGCTTCAGGTTAGGTTAGGTTTGAACTTAGTTTGAGGGAGACAGTTTAGGGCTACTGTTAGTTTTCATTTAACTGTTACGGTTGGAGTAAGCGTCAGGATCAGGTTAGGGTGGGGGTTAAGCATAAGGTGTCCGCCTAGGGTTAGGGTTAGGTCTATGGTTTCATTTAGGCTTCAGGTTAGGTTAGGATTGAACGTAGTTTGAGGGAGTAAGTTTAGGGCTACTGTTAGTTTTCGGTTCAATGTTACGTTTGGAGTTAGCGTGAGGGTCCGGTTAGGGTTGGGGTTGAGCTTAAGGTGTCCGCCTAGGGTTAGGGTTAGGTCTGTGGTTTGAGTTAGGCTTCAGGTTAGGTTAGGTTTGAACTTAGTTTGAGGGAGTAAGTTTAGGGCTACTGTTAGTTTTCGGGTAACTGTTACTGTTGGAGTTAGCGTCAGGGCCAGGTTAGGGTTGGGGTTGAGCTTAAGGTGTCCGCCTAGGGTTAGGGTTAGGTCTATGGTTTGAGTTATGCTTCAGGTTAGGTTAGGTTTGAACTTAGTTTGAGGGAGTAAGTTTAGGGCTACTGTTAGTTTTCGGTTCAGTGTTACGGTTAGAGATAGCGTCAGGGTCTGGTTAGGGTTGTGGTTGAGTTTCAGGTGTCCGCCTAGGGTTAGGGTTAGGTCTATGGTTTGAGTTAGGCTTCAAATTAGGTTAGGTTTGAAGTTAGTTTGAGGGAGTAAGTTTAGGGCTACTGTTAGTTTTCGGGTAACTGTTACTGTTGTAGTTAGCGTCAGGGCCAGGTTAGGTTTGGGGTTGAGGTTAAGGTGTCCGCCTAGGGTTAGGGTTAGGTGTATGGTTTGATTTAGGCTTCAGGTTAGGTTAGGTTTGAACTTAGTTTGAGGGAGTAAGTTTAGGGCTACTGTTAGTTTTCGTTTATCTGTTACGGTTGGAGTAAGCGTCAGGGTCAGGTTAGGGTGGGGGTTAAGCATAAGGTGTCCGCCTAGGGTTAGGGTTAGGTCTATGGTTTCATTTAGGCTTCAGGTTAGGTTAGGATTGAACTTAGTTTGAGGGAGTAAGTTTAGGGCCACTGTTAGTTTTCGGTTCAGTGTTACGGTTGGATTTAGCCTCAGGGTCAGGTTAGGGTTGGGGTTAAGCTTAAGGTGTCCGCCTAGGGTTAGGGTTAAGTCTATTGTTTGAGTTAGGCTTCAGGTTAGGTTAGGTTTGAACTTAGTTTGAGGGAGACAGTTTAGGGCTACTGTTAGTTTTCGTTTAACTGTTACGGTTGGAATAAGCGTCAGGGTCAGGTTAGGGTGGGGGTTAAGCATAAGGTGTCCACCTAGGGTTAGGGTTAGGTCTATGGTTTCATTTAGGCTTCAGGTTAGTTTAGGATTGAACTTAGTTTGAGGGAGTAAGTTTAGGGCTACTGTTAGTTTTCGGTTCAATGTTACGTTTGGAGTTAGCGTGAGGGTCCGGTTAGGGTTGGGGTTGAGCTTAAGGTGTCTGCCTAGGGTTAGGGTTAGGTCTGTGGTTTGAGTTAGGCTTCAGGTTAGGTTAGGTTTGAACTTAGTTTGAGGGAGTAAGTTTAGGGCTACTGTTAGTTTTCGGTTAACTGTTACGGTTGGAGTAAGCGTCAGGGTCAGGTTAGGGTTGGGTTCAAGCTTAAGGTGTCCTCCTAGGGTTAGGGTTAGGTCTGTGGTTTGAGTGAGGCTTCAGGTTAGGTTAGGTTTGAACTTAGTTTGAGGGAGTAAGTTTAGGGCTACTGTTAGTTTTCGGTTCAGTGTTACGGTTGGAGATAGCGTCAGGGTCAGGTTAGGGTTGTGATTGAGCTTCAGGTGTCCGCCTAGGGTTAGGGTTAGGTCTATGGTTTGAGTTAGGGTCCAGGTTAGGGTAGGTTTGAACTTAGTTTGAGGGAGTAAGTTTAGGGCTACTGTTAGTTTTCGGTTCAGTGTTACGGTTGGAGATAGCGTCAGGGTCTGGTTAGGGTTGTGGTTGAGTTTCAGGTGTCCGCCTAGGGTTAGGGTTAGGTCTATGGTTTGAGTTAGGCTTCAAATTAGGTTAGGTTTGAAGTTAGTTTGAGGGAGTAAGTTTAGGGCTACTGTTAGTTTTCGGGTAACTGTTACTGTTGTAGTTAGCGTCAGGGCCAGGTTAGGTTTGGGGTTGAGCTTAAGGTGTCCGCCTAGGGTTAGGGTTAGGTGTATGGTTTGATTTAGGCTTCAGGTTAGGTTAGGTTTGAACTTAGTTTGAGGGAGTAAGTTTAGGGCTACTGTTAGTTTTCGTTTATCTGTTACGGTTGGAGTAAGCGTCAGGGTCAGGTTAGGGTGGGGGTTAAGCATAAGGTGTCCGCCTAGGGTTAGGGTTAGGTCTATGGTTTCATTTAGGCTTCAGGTTAGGTTAGGATTGAACTTACTTTGAGGGAGTAAGTTTAGGGCCACTGTTAGTTTTCGGTTCAGTGTTACGGTTGGATTTAGCCTCAGGGTCAGGTTAGGGTTGGGGTTAAGCTTAAGGTGTCCGCCTAGGGTTAGGGTTAAGTCTATTGTTTGAGTTAGGCTTCAGGTTAGGTTAGGTTTGAACTTAGTTTGAGGGAGACAGTTTAGGGCTACTGTTAGTTTTCATTTAACTGTTACGGTTGGAGTAAGCGTCAGGGTCAGGTTAGGGTGGGGGTTAAGCATAAGGTGTCCACCTAGGGTTAGGGTTAGGTCTATGGTTTCATTTAGGCTTCAGGTTAGGTTAGGATTGAACTTAGTTTGAGGGAGTATGTTTAGGGCTACTGTTAGTTTTCGGTTCAATGTTACGTTTGGAGTTAGCGTGACGGTCCGGTTAGGGTTGGGGTTGAGCTTAAGGTGTCTGCCTAGGGTTAGGGTTAGGTCTGTGGTTTGAGTTAGGCTTCAGGTTAGGTTAGGTTTGAACTTAGTTTGAGGGAGTAAGTTTAGGGCTACTGTTAGTTTTCGGTTAACTGTTACGGTTGGAGTAAGCGTCAGGGTCAGGTTAGGGTTGGGGTCAAGCTTAAGGTGTCCTCCTAGGGTTAGGGTTAGGTCTGTGGTTTGAGTGAGGCTTCAGGTTAGGTTAGGTTTGAACTTAGTTTGAGGGAGTAAGTTTAGGGCTACTGTTAGTTTTCGGTTCAGTGTTACGGTTGGAGATAGCGTCAGGGTCAGGTTAGGGTTGTGATTGAGCTTCAGGTGTCCGCCTAGGGTTAGGGTTAGGTCTATGGTTTGAGTTAGGGTCCAGGTTAGGGTAGGTTTGAACTTAGTTTGAGGGAGTAAGTTTAGGGCTACTGTTAGTTTTCGGTTCAGTGTTACGGTTGGAGATAGCGTCAGGGTCTGGTTAGGATTGTGGTTGAGTTTCAGGTGTCCGCCTAGGGTTAGGGTTAGGTCTATGGTTTGAGTTAGGCTTCAAGTTAGGTTAGGTTTGAAGTTAGTTTGAGGGAGTAAGTTTAGGGCTACTGTTAGTTTTCGGGTAACTGTTACTGTTGGAGTTAGCGTCAGGGCCAGGTTAGGGTTGGGGTTGAGCTTAAGGTGTCCGCCTAGGGTTAGGGTTAGGTGTATGGTTTGATTTAGGCTTCAGGTTAGGTTAGGTTTGAAGTTAGTTTGAGGGAGTAAGTTTAGGGCTATTGTTAGTTTTCGGTTAACTGTTACAGTTGGAGTAAGCGTCAGGGTCAGGTTAGGGTGGGGGTTAAGCATAAGGTGTCCGCCTAGGGTTAGGGTTAGGTCTATGATTTGATTTAGGCTTCAGGTTAGGTTAGGTTTGAACTTAGTTTGAGGGAGTCAGTTTAGGGGCTACTGTTAGTTTTCGGTTAACTGTTACGGTTGGAGTAAGCGTCAGGGTCAGGTTAGGTTTGGGGTTGAGTTTAAGGTGTCCGCCTAGGGTTAGGGTTAGGTGTATGGTTTGATTTAGGCTTCAAGTTAGGTTAGGTTTGAACTTAGTTTGAGGAAGTAAGTTTAGGGCTACTGTTAGTTTTCGGTTCAGTGTTACGGTTGGAGATAGCGTCAGGGTCAGGTTAGGGTTGTGGTTGAGCTTCAGGTGTCCGCCTAGGGTTAGGGTTAGGTCTATTGTTTGAGTTAGGCTTCAGGTTAGGTTAGGTTTGAACTTAGTTTGAGGGAGACAGTTTAGGGCTACTGTTAGTTTTCATTTAACTGTTACGGTTGGAGTAAGCGTCAGGATCAGGTTAGGGTGGGGGTTAAGCATAAGGTGTCCGCCTAGGGTTAGGGTTAGGTCTATGGTTTCATTTAGGCTTCAGGTTAGGTTAGGATTGAACGTAGTTTGAGGGAGTAAGTTTAGGGCTACTGTTAGTTTTCGGTTCAATGTTACGTTTGGAGTTAGCGTGAGGGTCCGGTTAGGGTTGGGGTTGAGCTTAAGGTGTCCGCCTAGGGTTAGGGTTAGGTCTGTGGTTTGAGTTAGGCTTCAGGATAGGTTAGGTTTGAACTTAGTTTGAGGGAGTAAGTTTAGGGCTACTGTTAGTTTTCGGGTAACTGTTACTGTTGGAGTTAGCGTCAGGGCCAGGTTAGGGTTGGGGTTGAGCTTAAGGTGTCCGCCTAGGGTTAGGGTTAGGTCTGTGGTTTGAGTTAGGCTTCAGGTTAGGTTAGGATTGAACTTAGTTTGAGGGAGTAAGTTTAGGGCTACTGTTAGTTTTCGGTTCAGTGTTACGGTTGGAGATAGCGTCAGGGTCAGGTTAGGGTTGGGGTTGAGCTTCAGGTGTCCGCCTAGGGTTAGGGTTAGGTCTATGGTTTGAGTTATGCTTCAGGTTAGGTTAGGTTTGAACTTAGTTTGAGGGAGTCAGTTTAGGGCTACTGTTAGTTTTCGGTTCAGTGTTACGGTTAGAGATAGCGTCAGGGTCTGGTTAGGGTTGTGGTTGAGTTTCAGGTGTCCGCCTAGGGTTAGGGTTAGGTCTATGGTTTGAGTTAGGCTTCAAATTAGGTTAGGTTTGAAGTTAGTTTGAGGGAGTAAGTTTAGGGCTACTGTTAGTTTTCGGGTAACTGTTACTGTTGTAGTTAGCGTCAGGGCCAGGTTAGGTTTGGGGTTGAGCTTAAGGTGTCCGCCTAGGGTTAGGGTTAGGTGTATGGTTTGATTTAGGCTTCAGGTTAGGTTAGGTTTGAACTTAGTTTGAGGGAGTAAGTTTAGGGCTACTGTTAAGTTTTCGTTTATCTGTTACGGTTGGAGTAAGCGTCAGGGTCAGGTTAGGGTGGGGGTTAAGCATAAGGTGTCCGCCTAGGGTTAGGGTTAGGTCTATGGTTTCATTTAGGCTTCAGGTTAGGTTAGGATTGAACTTACTTTGAGGGAGTAAGTTTAGGGCCACTGTTAGTTTTCGGTTCAGTGTTACGGTTGGATTTAGCCTCAGGGTCAGGTTAGGGTTGGGGTTAAGCTTAAGGTGTCCGCCTAGGGTTAGGGTTAAGTCTATTGTTTGAGTTAGGCTTCAGGTTAGGTTAGGTTTGAACTTAGTTTGAGGGAGACAGTTTAGGGCTACTGTTAGTTTTCATTTAACTGTTACGGTTGAGTAAGCGTCAGGGTCAGGTTAGGGTGGGGGTTAAGCATAAGGTGTCCACCTAGGGTTAGGGTTAGTCTATGGTTTCATTTAGGCTTCAGGTTAGGTTAGGATTGAACTTAGTTTGAGGGAGTATGTTTAGGGCTACTGTTAGTTTTCGGTTCAATGTTACGTTTGGAGTTAGCGTGACGGTCCGGTTAGGGTTGGGGTTGAGCTTAAGGTGTCTGCCTAGGGTTAGGGTTAGGTCTGTGGTTTGAGTTAGGCTTCAGGTTAGGTTAGGTTTGAACTTAGTTTGAGGGAGTAAGTTTAGGGCTACTGTTAGTTTTCGGTTAACTGTTACGGTTGGAGTAAGCGTCAGGGTCAGGTTAGGGTTGGGGTCAAGCTTAAGGTGTCCTCCTAGGGTTAGGGTTAGGTCTGTGGTTTGAGTGAGGCTTCAGGTTAGGTTAGGTTTGAACTTAGTTTGAGGGAGTAAGTTTAGGGCTACTGTTAGTTTTCGGTTCAGTGTTACGGTTGGAGATAGCGTCAGGGTCAGGTTAGGGTTGTGATTGAGCTTCAGGTGTCCGCCTAGGGTTAGGGTTAGGTCTATGGTTTGAGTTAGGGTCCAGGTTAGGGTAGGTTTGAACTTAGTTTGAGGGAGTAAGTTTAGGGCTACTGTTAGTTTTCGGTTCAGTGTTACGGTTGGAGATAGCGTCAGGGTCTGGTTAGGGTTGTGGTTGAGTTTCAGGTGTCCGCCTAGGGTTAGGGTTAGGTCTATGGTTTGAGTTAGGCTTCAAGTTAGGTTAGGTTTGAAGTTAGTTTGAGGGAGTAAGTTTAGGGGCTACTGTTAGTTTTCGGGTAACTGTTACTGTTGGAGTTAGCGTCAGGGCCAGGTTAGGGTTGGGGTTGAGCTTAAGGTGTCCGCCTAGGGTTAGGGTTAGGTGTATGGTTTGATTTAGGCTTCAGGTTAGGTTAGGTTTGAAGTTAGTTTGAGGGAGTAAGTTTAGGGCTATTGTTAGTTTTCGGTTAACTGTTACAGTTGGAGTAAGCGTCAGGGTCAGGTTAGGGTGGGGGTTAAGCATAAGGTGTCCGCCTAGGGTTAGGGTTAGGTCTATGATTTGATTTAGGCTTCAGGTTAGGTTAGGTTTGAACTTAGTTTGAGGGAGTCAGTTTAGGGCTACTGTTAGTTTTCGGTTAACTGTTACGGTTGGAGTAAGCGTCAGGGTCAGGTTAGGTTTGGGGTTGAGTTTAAGGTGTCCGCCTAGGGTTAGGGTTAGGTGTATGGTTTGATTTAGGCTTCAAGTTAGGTTAGGTTTGAACTTAGTTTGAGGAAGTAAGTTTAGGGCTACTGTTAGTTTTCGGTTCAGTGTTACGGTTGGAGATAGCGTCAGGGTCAGGTTAGGGTTGTGGTTGAGCTTCAGGTGTCCGCCTAGGGTTAGGGTTAGGTCTATTGTTTGAGTTAGGCTTCAGGTTAGGTTAGGTTTGAACTTAGTTTGAGGGAGACAGTTTAGGGCTACTGTTAGTTTTCATTTAACTGTTACGGTTGGAGTAAGCGTCAGGATCAGGTTAGGGTGGGGGTTAAGCATAAGGTGTCCGCCTAGGGTTAGGGTTAGGTCTATGGTTTCATTTAGGCTTCAGGTTAGGTTAGGATTGAACGTAGTTTGAGGGAGTAAGTTTAGGGCTACTGTTAGTTTTCGGTTCAATGTTACGTTTGGAGTTAGCGTGAGGGTCCGGTTAGGGTTGGGGTTGAGCTTAAGGTGTCCGCCTAGGGTTAGAGTTAGGTCTGTGGTTTGAGTTAGGCTTCAGGTTAGGTTAGGTTTGAACTTAGTTTGAGGGAGTAAGTTTAGGGCTACTGTTAGTTTTCGGGTAACTGTTACTGTTGGAGTTAGCGTCAGGGCCAGGTTAGGGTTGGGGTTGAGCTTAAGGTGTCCGCCTAGGGTTAGGGTTAGGTCTGTGGTTTGAGTTAGGCTTCAGGTTAGGTTAGGATTGAACTTAGTTTGAGGGAGTAAGTTTAGGGGTACTGTTAATTTTCGGTTCAGTGTTACGGTTGGAGATAGCGTCAGGGTCAGGTTAGGGTTGGGGTTGAGCTTCAGGTGTCCGCCTAGGGTTAGGGTTAGGTCTATGGTTTGAGTTATGCTTCAGGTTAGGTTAGGTTTGAACTTAGTTTGAGGGAGTAAGTTTAGGGCTACTGTTAGTTTTCGGTTCAGTGTTACGGTTAGAGATAGCGTCAGGGTCTGGTTAGGGTTGTGGTTGAGTTTCAGGTGTCCGCCTAGGGTTAGGGTTAGGTCTATGGTTTGAGTTAGGCTTCAAATTAGGTTAGGTTTGAAGTTAGTTTGAGGGAGTAAGTTTAGGGCTACTGTTAGTTTTCGGGTAACTGTTACTGTTGTAGTTAGCGTCAGGGCCAGGTTAGGTTTGGGGTTGAGCTTAAGGTGTCCGCCTAGGGTTAGGGTTAGGTGTATGGTTTGATTTAGGCTTCAGGTTAGGTTAGGTTTGAACTTAGTTTGAGGGAGTAAGTTTAGGGCTACTGTTAGTTTTCGTTTATCTGTTACGGTTGGAGTAAGCGTCAGGGTCAGGTTAGGGTGGGGGTTAAGCATAAGGTGTCCGCCTAGGGTTAGGGTTAGGTCTATGGTTTCATTTAGGCTTCAGGTTAGGTTAGGATTGAACTTAGTTTGAGGGAGTAAGTTTAGGGCCACTGTTAGTTTTCGGTTCAGTGTTACGGTTGGATTTAGCCTCAGGGTCAGGTTAGGGTTGGGGTTAAGCTTAAGGTGTCCGCCTAGGGTTAGGGTTAAGTCTATTGTTTGAGTTAGGCTTCAGGTTAGGTTAGGTTTGAACTTAGTTTGAGGGAGACAGTTTAGGGCTACTGTTAGTTTTCGTTTAACTGTTACGGTTGGAGTAAGCGTCAGGGTCAGGTTAGGGTGGGGGGTTAAGCATAAGGTGTCCACCTAGGGTTAGGGTTAGGTCTATGGTTTCATTTAGGCTTCAGGTTAGGTTAGGATTGAACTTAGTTTGAGGGAGTAAGTTTAGGGCTACTGTTAGTTTTCGGTTCAATGTTACGTTTGGAGTTAGCGTGACGGTCCGGTTAGGGGTTTGGGGGTTGAGCTTAAGGTGTCTGCCTAGGGTTAGGGTTAGGTCTGTGGTTTGAGTTAGGCTTCAGGTTAGGTTAGGTTTGAACTTAGTTTGAGGGAGTAAGTTTAGGGCTACTGTTAGTTTTCGGTTAACTGTTACGGTTGGAGTAAGCGTCAGGGTCAGGTTAGGGTTGGGGTCAAGCTTAAGGTGTCCTCCTAGGGTTAGGGTTAGGTCTGTGGTTTGAGTTGAGGCTTCAGGTTAGGTTAGGTTTGAACTTAGTTTGAGGGAGTAAGTTTAGGGCTACTGTTAGTTTTCGGTTCAGTGTTACGGTTGGAGATAGCGTCAGGGTCAGGTTAGGGTTGGGGTTGAGCTTCAGGTGTCCGCCTAGGGTTAGGGTTAGGTCTATGGTTTGAGTTAGGGTCCAGGTTAGGGTAGGTTTGAACTTAGTTTGAGGGAGTAAGTTTAGGGCTACTGTTAGTTTTCGGTTCAGTGTTACGGTTGGAGATAGCGTCAGGGTCTGGTTAGGGTTGTGGTTGAGTTTCAGGTGTCCGCCTAGGGTTAGGGTTAGGTCTATGGTTTGAGTTAGGCTTCAAGTTAGGTTAGGTTTGAAGTTAGTTTGAGGGAGTAAGTTTAGGGCTACTGTTAGTTTTCGGGTAACTGTTACTGTTGGAGTTAGCGTCAGGGCCAGGTTAGGGTTGGGGTTGAGCTTAAGGTGTCCGCCTAGGGTTAGGGTTAGGTGTATGGTTTGATTTAGGCTTCAGGTTAGGTTAGGTTTGAAGTTAGTTTGAGGGAGTAAGTTTAGGGCTATTGTTAGTTTTCGGTTAACTGTTACAGTTGGAGTAAGCGTCAGGGTCAGGTTAGGGTGGGGGTTAAGCATAAGGTGTCCGCCTAGGGTTAGGGTTAGGTCTATGATTTGCTTTAGGCTTCAGGTTAGGTTAGGTTTGAACTTAGTTTGAAGGAGTCAGTTTAGGGCTACTGTTAGTTTTCGGTTAACTGTTACGGTTGGAGTAAGCGTCAGGGTCAGGTTAGGTTTGGGGTTGAGCTTAAGGTGTCCGCCTAGGGTTAGGGTTAGGTCTGTGGTTTGAGTTAGGCTTCAGGTTAGGTTAGGATTGAACTTAGTTTGAGGGAGTAAGTTTAGGGCTACTGTTAGTTTTCGGTTCAGTGTTACGGTTGGAGATAGCGTCAGGGTCAGGTTAGGGTTGGGGTTGAGCTTAAGGTGTCCGCCTAGGGTTAGGGTTAGGTCTATGGTTTGAGTTATGCTTCAGGTTACGTTAGGTTTGAACTTAGTTTGAGGGAGTAAGTTTAGGGATACTGTTAGTTTTCGGTTCAGTGTTACGGTTAGAGATAGCGTCAGGGTCTGGTTAGGGTTGTGGTTGAGTTTCAGGTGTCCGCCTAGGGTTAGGGTTAGGTCTATGGTTTCATTTAGGCTTCAGGGTTAGGTTAGGATTGAACGTAGTTTGAGGGAGTAAGTTTAGGGCTACTGTTAGTTTTCGGTTCAATGTTACGTTTGGAGTTAGCGTGAGGGTCCGGTTAGGGTTGGGGTTGAGCTTAAGGTGTCCGCCTAGGGTTAGGGTTAGGTCTGTGGTTTGAGTTAGGCTTCAGGTTAGGTTAGGTTTGAAGTTAGTTTGAGGGAGTAAGTTTAGGGCTACTGTTAGTTTTCGGGTAACTGTTACTGTTGTAGTTAGCGTCAGGGCCAGGTTAGGTTTGGGGTTGAGCTTAAGGTGTCCGCCTAGGGTTAGGGTTAGGTGTATGGTTTGATTTAGGCTTCAGGTTAGGTTAGGTTTGAACTTATTTTGAGGAAGTAAGTTTAGGGCTACTGTTAGTTTTCGGTTCAGTGTTACAGTTGGAGATAGCGTCAGGGTCAGGTTAGGGTTGTGGTTGAGCTTCAGGTGTCCGCCTAGGGTTAGGGTTAGGTCTATTGTTTGAGTTAGGCTTCAGGTTAGGTTAGGTTTGAACTTAGTTTGAGGGAGACAGTTTAGGGCTACTGTTAGTTTTCGGTTAACTGTTACGGTTGGAGTAAGCGTCAGGGTCAGGTTAGGTTTGGGGTTGAGCTTAAGGTGTCCGCCTAGGGTTAGGGTTAGGTGTATGGTTTGATTTAGGCTTCAGGTTAGGTTAGGTTTGAACTTAGTTTGAGGAAGTAAGTTTAGGGCTACTGTTAGTTTTCGGTTCAGTGTTACGGTTGGAGATAGCGTCAGGGTCAGGTTAGGGTTGTGGTTGAGCTTCAGGTGTCCGCCTAGGGTTAGGGTTAGGTCTATTGTTTGAGTTAGGCTTCAGGTTAGGTTAGGTTTGAACTTAGTTTGAGGGAGACAGTTTAGGGCTACTGTTAGTTTTCGTTTAACTGTTACGGTTGGAGTAAGCGTCAGGGTCAGGTTAGGGTGGGGGTTAAGCATAAGGTGTCCACCTAGGGTTAGGGTTAGGTCTATGGTTTCATTTAGGCTTCAGGTTAGTTTAGGATTGAACTTAGTTTGAGGGAGTAAGTTTAGGGCTACTGTTAGTTTTCGGTTCAATGTTACGTTTGGAGTTAGCGTGAGGGTCCGGTTAGGGTTGGGGTTGAGCTTAAGGTGTCTGCCTAGGGTTAGGGTTAGTTCTGTGGTTTGAGTTAGGCTTCAGGTTAGGTTAGGTTTGAACTTAGTTTGAGGGAGTAAGTTTAGGGCTACTGTTAGTTTTCGGTTAACTGTTACGGTTGGAGTAAGCGTCAGGGTCAGGTTAGGGTTGGGGTCAAGCTTAAGGTGTCCTCCTAGGGTTAGGGTTAGGTCTGTGGTTTGAGTGAGGCTTCAGGTTAGGTTAGGTTTGAACTTAGTTTGAGGGAGTAAGTTTAGGGCTACTGTTAGTTTTCGGTTCAGTGTTACGGTTGGAGATAGCGTCAGGGTCAGGTTAGGGTTGTGATTGAGCTTCAGGTGTCCGCCTAGGGTTAGGGTTAGGTCTATGGTTTGAGTTAGGGTCCAGGTTAGGGTAGGTTTGAACTTAGTTTGAGGGAGTAAGTTTAGGGCTACTGTTAGTTTTCGGTTCAGTGTTACGGTTGGAGATAGCGTCAGGGTCTGGTTAGGGTTGTGGTTGAGTTTCAGGTGTCCGCCTAGGGTTAGGGTTAGGTCTATGGTTTGAGGTAGGCTTCAAGTTAGGTTAGGTTTGAAGTTAGTTTGAGGGAGTAAGTTTAGGGCTACTGTTAGTTTTCGGGTAACTGTTACTGTTGGAGTTAGGCGTCAGGGCCAGGTTAGGTTTGGGGTTGAGCTTAAGGTGTCCGCCTAGGGTTAGGGTTAGGTCTGTGGTTTGAGTTAGTCCTCAGGTTAGGTTAGGATTGAACTTAGTTTGAGGGAGTAAGTTTAGGGCTACTGTTAGTTTTCGGTTCAGTGTTACGGTTGGAGATAGCGTCAGGGTCAGGTTAGGGTTGGGGTTGAGCTTCAGGTGTCCGCCTAGGGTTAGGGTTAGGTCTATGGTTTGAGTTATGCTTCAGGTTAGGTTAGGTTTGAACTTAGTTTGAGGGAGTAAGTTTAGGGCTACTGTTAGTTTTCGGTTCAGTGTTACGGTTAGAGATAGCGTCAGGGTCTGGTTAGGGTTGTGGTTGAGTTTCAGGTGTCCGCCTAGGGTTAGGGTTAGGTCTATGGTTTCATTTAGGCTTCAGGTTAGGTAAGGTTTGAAGTTAGTTTGAGGGAGTAAGTTTAGGGCTACTGTTAGTTTTCGGTTCAATGTTACGTTTGGAGTTAGCGTGAGGGTCGGGTTAGGGTTGGGGTTGAGCTTAAGGTGTCCGCCTAGGGTTAGGGTTAGGTCTGTGGTTTGAGTTAGGCTTCAGGTTAGGTTAGGTTTGAACTTAGTTTGAGGGAGTAAGTTTAGGGCTACTGTTAGTTTTCGGGTAACTGTTACTGTTGGAGTTAGCGTCAGGGCCAGGTTAGGGTTGGGGTTGAGCTTAAGGTGTCCGCCTAGGGTTAGGTTTAGGTCTGTGGTTTGAGTTAGGTTTCAGGTTAGGTTAGGATTGAACTTAGTTTGAGGGAGTAAGTTTAGGGCTACTGTTAGTTTTCGGTTCAGTGTTACGGTTGGAGATAGCGTCAGGGTCAGGTTAGGGTTGGGGTTGAGCTTCAGGTGTCCGCCTAGGGTTAGGGTTAGGTCTATGGTTTGAGTTATGCTTCAGGTTAGTTTAGGTTTGAACTTAGTTTGAGGGAGTAAGTTTAGGGCTACTGTTAGTTTTCGGTTCAGTGTTACGGTTAGAGATAGCGTCAGGGTCTGGTTAGGGTTGTGGTTGAGTTTCAGGTGTCCGCCTAGGGTTAGGGTTAGGTCTATGGTTTGAGTTAGGCTTCAAATTAGGTTAGGTTTGACGTTAGTTTGAGGGAGTAAGTTTAGGGCTTCTGTTAGTTTTCGGGTAACTGTTACTGTTGGAGTTAGCGTCAGGGCCAGGTTAGGGTTGGGGTTGAGCTTAAGGTGTCCGCCTAGGGTTAGGGTTAGGTGTATGGTTTGAATTAGGCTTCAGGTTAGGTGAGGTTTGAAGTTAGTTTGAGGGAGTAAGTTTAGGGCTATTGTTAGTTTTCGGTTAACTGTTACAGTTGGAGTAAGCGTCAGGGTCAGGTTAGGGTGGGGGTTAAGCATAAGGTGTCCGCCTAGGGTTAGGGTTAGGTCTATGATTTGATTTAGGCTTAAGGTTAGGTTAGGTTTGAACTTAGTTTGAGGGAGTCAGTTTAGGGCTACTGTTAGTTTTCGGTTAACTGTTACGGTTGGAGTAAGCGTCAGGGTCAGGTTAGGTTTGGGGTTGAGTTTAAGGTGTCCGCCTAGGGTTAGGGTTAGGTGTATGGTTTGATTTAGGCTTCAAGTTAGGTTAGGTTTGAACTTAGTTTGAGGAAGTAGTTTAGGGCTACTGTTAGTTTTCGGTTCAGTGTTACGGGTGGAGATAGCGTCAGGGTCAGGTTAGGGTTGTGGTTGAGCTTCAGGTGTCAGCCTAGGGTTAGGGTTAGGTCTATTGTTTGAGTTAGGCTTCAGGTTAGGTTAGGTTTGAACTTAGTTTGAGGGAGACAGTTTAGGGCTACTGTTAGTTTTCATTTAACTGTTACGGTTGGAGTAAGCGTCAGGATCAGGTTAGGGTGGGGGTTAAGCATAAGGTGTCCGCCTAGGGTTAGGGTTAGGTCTATGGTTTCATTTAGGCTTCAGGTTAGGTTAGGATTGAACGTAGTTTGAGGGAGTAAGTTTAGGGCTACTGTTAGTTTTCGGTTCAATGTTACGTTTGGAGTTAGCGTGAGGGTCCGTTTAGGGTTGGGGTTGAGCTTAAGGTGTCCGCCTAGGGTTAGAGTTAGGTCTGTGGTTTGAGTTAGGCTTCAGGTTAGGTTAGGTTTGAACTTAGTTTGAGGGAGTAAGTTTAGGGCTACTGTTAGTTTTCGGGTAACTGTTACTGTTGGAGTTAGCGTCAGGGCCAGGTTAGGGTTGGGGTTGAGCTTAAGGTGTCCGCCTAGGGTTAGGGTTAGGTCTGTGGTTTGAGTTAGGCTTCAGGTTAGGTTAGGATTGAACTTAGTTTGAGGGAGTAAGTTTAGGGCTACTGTTAGTTTTCGGTTCAGTGTTACGGTTGGAGATAGCGTCAGGGTCAGGTTAGGGTTGGGGTTGAGCTTCAGGTGTCCGCCTAGGGTTAGGGTTAGGTCTATGGTTTGAGTTATGCTTCAGGTTAGGTTAGGTTTGAACTTAGTTTGAGGGAGTAAGTTTAGGGCTACTGTTAGTTTTCGGTTCAGTGTTACGGTTAGGGATAGCGTCAGGGTCTGGTTAGGGTTGTGGTTGAGTTTCAGGTGTCCGCCTAGGGTTAGGGTTAGGTCTATGGTTTGAGTTAGGCTTCAAATTAGGTTAGGTTTGAAGTTAGTTTGAGGGAGTGAGTTTAGGGCTACTGTTAGTTTTCGGGTAACTGTTACTGTTGTAGTTAGCGTCAGGGCCAGGTTAGGTTTGGGGTTGAGCTTAAGGTGTCCGCCTAGGGTTAGGGTTAGGTGTATGGTTTGATTTAGGCTTCAGGTTAGGTTAGGTTTGAACTTAGTTTGAGGGAGTAAGTTTAGGGCTACTGTTAGTTTTCGTTTATCTGTTACGGTTGGAGTAAGCGTCAGGGTCAGGTTAGGGTGGGGGTTAAGCATAAGGTGTCCGCCTAGGGTTAGGGTTAGGTGTATGGTTTCATTTAGGCTTCAGGTTAGGTTAGGATTGAACTTAGTTTGAGGGAGTAAGTTTAGGGCCACTGTTAGTTTTCGGTTCAGTGTTACGGTTGGATTTAGCCTCAGGGTCAGGTTAGGGTTGGGGTTAAGCTTAAGGTGTCCGCCTAGGGTTAGGGTTAAGTCTATTGTTTGAGTTAGGCTTCAGGTTAGGTTAGGTTTGAACTTAGTTTGAGGGAGACAGTTTAGGGCTACTGTTAGTTTTCGTTTAACTGTTACGGTTGGAGTAAGCGTCAGGGTCAGGTTAGGGTGGGGGTTAAGCATAAGGTGTCCACCTAGGGTTAGGGTTAGGTCTATGGTTTCATTTAGGCTTCAGGTTAGGTTAGGATTGAACTTAGTTTGAGGGAGTAAGTTTAGGGCTACTGTTAGTTTTCGGTTCAATGTTACGTTTGGAGTTAGCGTGACGGTCCGGTTAGGGTTGGGGTTGAGCTTAAGGTGTCTGCCTAGGGTTAGGGTTAGGTCTGTGGTTTGAGTTAGGCTTCAGGTTAGGTTAGGTTTGAACTTAGTTTGAGGGAGTAAGTTTAGGGCTACTGTTAGTTTTCGGTTAACTGTTACGGTTGGAGTAAGCGTCAGGGTCAGGTTAGGGTTGGGGTCAAGCTTAAGGTGTCCTTCTAGGGTTAGGGTTAGGTCTGTGGTTTGAGTGAGGCTTCAGGTTAGGTTAGGTTTGAACTTAGTTTGAGGGAGTAAGTTTAGGGCTACTGTTAGTTTTCGGTTCAGTGTTACGGTTGGAGATAGCGTCAGGGTCAGGTTAGGGTTGTGATTGAGCTTCAGGTGTCCGCCTAGGGTTAGGGTTAGGTCTATGGTTTGAGTTAGGGTCCAGGTTAGGGTAGGTTTGAACTTAGTTTGAGGGAGTAAGTTTAGGGCTACTGTTAGTTTTCGGTTCAGTGTTACGGTTGGAGATAGCGTCAGGGTCTGGTTAGGGTTGTGGTTGAGTTTCAGGTGTCCGCCTAGGGTTAGGGTTAGGTCTATGGTTTGAGTTAGGCTTCAAGTTAGGTTAGGTTTGAAGTTAGTTTGAGGGAGTAAGTTTAGGGCTACTGTTAGTTTTCGGGTAACTGTTACTGTTGGAGTTAGCGTCAGGGCCAGGTTAGGGTTGGGGTTGAGCTTAAGGTGTCCGCCTAGGGTTAGGGTTAGGTGTATGGTTTGATTTAGGCTTCAGGTTAGGTTAGGTTTGAAGTTAGTTTGAGGGAGTAAGTTTAGGGCTATTGTTAGTTTTTCGGTTAACTGTTACAGTTGGAGTAAGCGTCAGGGTCAGGTTAGGGTGGGGGTTAAGCATAAGGTGTCCGCCTAGGGTTAGGGTTAGGTCTATGATTTGATTTAGGCTTCAGGTTAGGTTAGGTTTGAACTTAGTTTGAGGGAGTCAGTTTAGGGCTACTGTTAGTTTTCGGTTAACTGTTACGGTTGGAGTAAGCGTCAGGGTCAGGTTAGGTTTGGGGTTGAGTTTAAGGTGTCCGCCTAGGGTTAGGGTTAGGTGTATGGTTTGATTTAGGCTTCAAGTTAGGTTATGTTTGAACTTAGTTTGAGGAAGTAAGTTTAGGGCTACTGTTAGTTTTCGGTTCAGTGTTACGGTTGGAGATAGCGTCAGGGTCAGGTTAGGGTTGTGGTTGAGCTTCAGGTGTCCGCCTAGGTTTAGGGTTAGGTCTATTGTTTGTGTTAGGCTTCAGGTTAGGTTAGGTTTGAACTTAGTTTGAGGGAGACAGTTTAGGGCTACTGTTAGTTTTCATTTAACTGTTACGGTTGGAGTAAGCGTCAGGATCAGGTTAGGGTGGGGGTTAAGCATAAGGTGTCCGCCTAGGGTTAGGGTTAGGTCTATGGTTTCATTTAGGCTTCAGGTTAGGTTAGGATTGAACGTAGTTTGAGGGAGTAAGTTTAGGGCTACTGTTAGTTTTCGGTTCAATGTTACGTTTGGAGTTAGCGTGAGGGTCCGGTTAGGGTTGGGGTTGAGCTTAAGGTGTCCGCCTAGGGTTAGGGTTAGGTCTGTGGTTTGAGTTAGGCTTCAGGATAGGTTAGGTTTGAACTTAGTTTGAGGGAGTAAGTTTAGGGCTACTGTTAGTTTTCGGGTAACTGTTACTGTTGGAGTTAGCGTCAGGGCCAGGTTAGGGTTGGGGTTGAGCTTAAGGTGTCCGCCTAGGGTTAGGGTTAGGTCTGTGGTTTGAGTTAGGCTTCAGGTTAGGTTAGGATTGAACTTAGTTTGAGGGAGTAAGTTTAGGGCTACTGTTAGTTTTCGGTTCAGTGTTACGGTTGGAGATAGCGTCAGGGTCAGGTTAGGGTTGGGGTTGAGCTTCAGGTGTCCGCCTAGGGTTAGGGTTAGGTCTATGGTTTGAGTTATGCTTCAGGTTAGGTTAGGTTTGAACTTAGTTTGAGGGAGTCAGTTTAGGGCTACTGTTAGTTTTCGGTTCAGTGTTACGGTTAGAGATAGCGTCAGGGTCTGGTTAGGGTTGTGGTTGAGTTTCAGGTGTCCGCCTAGGGTTAGGGTTAGGTCTATGGTTTGAGTTAGGCTTCAAATTAGGTTAGGTTTGAAGTTAGTTTGAGGGAGTAAGTTTAGGGCTACTGTTAGTTTTCGGGTAACTGTTACTGTTGTAGTTAGCGTCAGGGCCAGGTTAGGTTTGGGGTTGAGCTTAAGGTGTCCGCCTAGGGTTAGGGTTAGGTGTATGGTTTGATTTAGGCTTCAGGTTAGGTTAGGTTTGAACTTAGTTTGAGGGAGTAAGTTTAGGGCTACTGTTAGTTTTCGTTTATCTGTTACGGTTGGAGTAAGCGTCAGGGTCAGGTTAGGGTGGGGGTTAAGCATAAGGTGTCCGCCTAGGGTTAGGGTTAGGTCTATGGTTTCATTTAGGCTTCAGGTTAGGTTAGGATTGAACTTACTTTGAGGGAGTAAGTTTAGGGCCACTGTTAGTTTTCGGTTCAGTGTTACGGTTGGATTTAGCCTCAGGGTCAGGTTAGGGTTGGGGTTAAGCTTAAGGTGTCCGCCTAGGGTTAGGGTTAAGTGTATTGTTTGAGTTAGGCTTCAGGTTAGGTTAGGTTTGAACTTAGTTTGAGGGAGACAGTTTAGGGCTACTGTTAGTTTTCATTTAACTGTTACGGTTGGAGTAAGCGTCAGGGTCAGGTTAGGGTGGGGGTTAAGCATAAGGTGTCCACCTAGGGTTAGGGTTAGGTCTATGGTTTCATTTAGGCTTCAGGTTAGGTTAGGATTGAACTTAGTTTGAGGGAGTATGTTTAGGGCTACTGTTAGTTTTCGGTTCAATGTTACGTTTGGAGTTAGCGTGACGGTCCGGTTAGGGTTGGGGTTGAGCTTAAGGTGTCTGCCTAGGGTTAGGGTTAGGTCTGTGGTTTGAGTTAGGCTTCAGGTTAGGTTAGGTTTGAACTTAGTTTGAGGGAGTAAGTTTAGGGCTACTGTTAGTTTTCGGTTAACTGTTACGGTTGGAGTAAGCGTCAGGGTCAGGTTAGGGTTGGGGTCAAGCTTAAGGTGTCCTCCTAGGGTTAGGGTTAGGTCTGTGGTTTGAGTGAGGCTTCAGGTTAGGTTAGGTTTGAACTTAGTTTGAGGGAGTAAGTTTAGGGCTACTGTTAGTTTTCGGTTCAGTGTTACGGTTGGAGATAGCGTCAGGGTCAGGTTAGGGTTGTGATTGAGCTTCAGGTGTCCGCCTAGGGTTAGGGTTAGGTCTATGGTTTGAGTTAGGGTCCAGGTTAGGGTAGGTTTGAACTTAGTTTGAGGGAGTAAGTTTAGGGCTACTGTTAGTTTTCGGTTCAGTGTTACGGTTGGAGATAGCGTCAGGGTCTGGTTAGGGTTGTGGTTGAGTTTCAGGTGTCCGCCTAGGGTTAGGGTTAGGTCTATGGTTTGAGTTAGGCTTCAAGTTAGGTTAGGTTTGAAGTTAGTTTGAGGGAGTAAGTTTAGGGCTACTGTTAGTTTTCGGGTAACTGTTACTGTTGGAGTTAGCGTCAGGGCCAGGTTAGGGTTGGGGTTGAGCTTAAGGTGTCCGCCTAGGGTTAGGGTTAGGTGTATGGTTTGATTTAGGCTTCAGGTTAGGTTAGGTTTGAAGTTAGTTTGAGGGAGTAAGTTTAGGGCTATTGTTAGTTTTCGGTTAACTGTTACAGTTGGAGTAAGCGTCAGGGTCAGGTTAGGGTGGGGGTTAAGCATAAGGTGTCCGCCTAGGGTTAGGGTTAGGTCTATGATTTGATTTAGGCTTCAGGTTAGGTTAGGTTTGAACTTAGTTTGAGGGAGTCAGTTTAGGGCTACTGTTAGTTTTCGGTTAACTGTTACGGTTGGAGTAAGCGTCAGGGTCAGGTTAGGTTTGGGGTTGAGTTTAAGGTGTCCGCCTAGGGTTAGGGTTAGGTGTATGGTTTGATTTAGGCTTCAAGTTAGGTTAGGTTTGAACTTAGTTTGAGGAAGTAAGTTTAGGGCTACTGTTAGTTTTCGGTTCAGTGTTACGGTTGGAGATAGCGTCAGGGTCAGGTTAGGGTTGTGGTTGAGCTTCAGGTGTCTGCCTAGGGTTAGGGTTAGGTCTATTGTTTGAGTTAGGCTTCAGGTTAGGTTAGGTTTGAACTTAGTTTGAGGGAGACAGTTTAGGGCTACTGTTAGTTTTCATTTAACTGTTACGGTTGGAGTAAGCGTCAGGATCAGGTTAGGGTGGGGGTTAAGCATAAGGTGTCCGCCTAGGGTTAGGGTTAGGTCTATGGTTTCATTTAGGCTTCAGGTTAGGTTAGGATTGAACGTAGTTTGAGGGAGTAAGTTTAGGGCTACTGTTAGTTTTCGGTTCAATGTTACGTTTGGAGTTAGCGTGAGGGTCCGGTTAGGGTTGGGGTTGAGCTTAAGGTGTCCGCCTAGGGTTAGAGTTAGGTCTGTGGTTTGAGTTAGGCTTCAGGTTAGGTTAGGTTTGAACTTAGTTTGAGGGAGTAAGTTTAGGGCTACTGTTAGTTTTCGGGTAACTGTTACTGTTGGAGTTAGCGTCAGGGCCAGGTTAGGGTTGGGGTTGAGCTTAAGGTGTCCGCCTAGGGTTAGGGTTAGGTCTGTGGTTTGAGTTAGGCTTCAGGTTAGGTTAGGATTGAACTTAGTTTGAGGGAGTAAGTTTAGGGGTACTGTTAATTTTCGGTTCAGTGTTACGGTTGGAGATAGCGTCAGGGTCAGGTTACGGTTGGGGTTGAGCTTCAGGTGTCCGCCTAGGGTTAGGGTTAGGTCTATGGTTTGAGTTATGCTTC
Organism: Tupaia tana; assembly: GCA_026018925.1. Classification (NCBI taxonomy): domain Eukaryota; kingdom Metazoa; phylum Chordata; class Mammalia; order Scandentia; family Tupaiidae; genus Tupaia; species Tupaia tana. Next base: position 53,677 of record JAKSZU010000295.1, read on the forward strand.
AGGTTAGGTTAGGTTTGAACTTAGTTTTGAGGGAGTAAGTTTAGGGCTACTGTTAGTTTTCGGTTCAGTGTTACGGTTAGAGATAGCGTCAGGGTCTGGTTAGGGTTGTGGTTGAGTTTCAGGTGTCCGCCTAGGGTTAGGGTTAGGTCTATGGTTTGAGTTAGGCTTCAAATTAGGTTAGGTTTGAAGTTAGTTTGAGGGAGTAAGTTTAGGGCTACTGTTAGTTTTCGGGTAACTGTTACTGTTGTAGTTAGCGTCAGGGCCAGGTTAGGTTTGGGGTTGAGCTTAAGGTGTCCGCCTAGGGTTAGGGTTAGGTGTATGGTTTGATTTAGGCTTCAGGTTAGGTTAGGTTTGAACTTAGTTTGAGGGAGTAAGTTTAGGGCTACTGTTAGTTTTCGTTTATCTGTTACGGTTGGAGATAGCGTCAGGGTCAGGTTAGGGTGGGGGTTAAGCATAAGGTGTCCGCCTAGGGTTAGGGTTAGGTCTATGGTTTCATTTAGGCTTCAGGTTAGGTTAGGATTGAACTTAGTTTGAGGGAGTAAGTTTAGGGCCACTGTTAGTTTTCGGTTCAGTGTTACGGTTGGATTTAGCCTCAGGGTCAGGTTAGGGTTGGGGTTAAGCTTAAGGTGTCCGCCTAGGGTTAGGGTTAAGTCTATTGTTTGAGTTAGGCTTCAGGTTAGGTTAGGTTTGAACTTAGTTTGAGGGAGACAGTTTAGGGCTACTGTTAGTTTTCGTTTAACTGTTACGGTTGGAGTAAGCGTCAGGGTCAGGTTAGGGTGGGGGTTAAGCATAAGGTGTCCACCTAGGGTTAGGGTTAGGTCTATGGTTTCATTTAGGCTTCAGGTTAGGTTAGGATTGAACTTAGTTTGAGGGAGTAAGTTTAGGGCTACTGTTAGTTTTCGGTTCAATGTTACGTTTGGAGTTAGCGTGAGGGTCCGGTTAGGGTTGGGGTTGAGCTTAAGGTGTCTGCCTAGGGTTAGGGTTAGGTCTGTGGTTTGAGTTAGGCTTCAGGTTAGGTTAGGTTTGAACTTAGTTTGAGGGAGTAGTTTAGGGCTACTGTTAGTTTTCGGTTAACTGTTACGGTTGGAGTAAGCGTCAGGGTCAGGTTAGGGTTGGGGTCAAGCTTAAGGTGTCCTCCTAGGGTTAGGGTTAGGTCTGTGGTTTGAGTGAGGCTTCAGGTTAGGTTAGGTTTGAACTTAGTTTGAGGGAGTAAGTTTAGGGCTACTGTTAGTTTTCGGTTCAGTGTTACGGTTGGAGATAGCGTCAGGGTCAGGTTAGGGTTGGGGTTGAGCTTCAGGTGTCCGCCTAGGGTTAGGGTTAGGTCTATGGTTTGAGTTAGGGTCCAGGTTAGGGTAGGTTTGAACTTAGTTTGAGGGAGTAAGTTTAGGGCTACTGTTAGTTTTCGGTTCAGTGTTACGGTTGGAGATAGCGTCAGGGTCTGGTTAGGGTTGTGGTTGAGTTTCAGGTGTCCGCCTAGGGTTAGGGTTAGGTCTATGGTTTGAGTTAGGCTTCAAGTTAGGTTAGGTTTGAAGTTAGTTTGAGGGAGTAAGTTTAGGGCTACTGTTAGTTTTCGGGTAACTGTTACTGTTGGAGTTAGCGTCAGGGCCAGGTTAGGGTTGGGGTTGAGCTTAAGGTGTCCGCCTAGGGTTAGGGTTAGGTGTATGGTTTGATTTAGGCTTCAGGTTAGGTTAGGTTTGAAGTTAGTTTGAGGGAGTAAGTTTAGGGCTATTGTTAGTTTCGGTTAACTGTTACAGTTGGAGTAAGCGTCAGGGTCAGGTTAGGGTGGGGGTTAAGCATAAGGTGTCCGCCTAGGGTTAGGGTTAGGTCTATGATTTGCTTTAGGCTTCAGGTTAGGTTAGGTTTGAACTTAGTTTGAAGGAGTCAGTTTAGGGCTACTGTTAGTTTTCGGTTAACTGTTACGGTTGGAGTAAGCGTCAGGGTCAGGTTAGGTTTGGGTTGAGCTTAAGGTGTCCGCCTAGGGTTAGGGTTAGGTCTGTGGTTTGAGTTAGGCTTCAGGTTAGGTTAGGATTGAACTTAGTTTGAGGGAGTAAGTTTAGGGCTACTGTTAGTTTTCGGTTCAGTGTTACGGTTGGAGATAGCGTCAGGGTCAGGTTAGGGTTGGGGTTGAGCTTAAGGTGTCCGCCTAGGGTTAGGGTTAGGTCTATGGTTTGAGTTATGCTTCAGGTTACGTTAGGTTTGAACTTAGTTTGAGGGAGTAAGTTTAGGGATACTGTTAGTTTTCGGTTCAGTGTTACGGTTAGAGATAGCGTCAGGGTCTGGTTAGGGTTGTGGTTGAGTTTCAGGTGTCCGCCTAGGGTTAGGGTTAGGTCTATGGTTTCATTTAGGCTTCAGGTTAGGTTAGGATTGAACGTAGTTTGAGGGAGTAAGTTTAGGGCTACTGTTAGTTTTCGGTTCAATGTTACGTTTGGAGTTAGCGTGAGGGTCCGGTTAGGGTTGGGGTTGAGCTTAAGGTGTCCGCCTAGGGTTAGGGTTAGGTCTGTGGTTTGAGTTAGGCTTCAGGTTAGGTTAGGTTTGAAGTTAGTTTGAGGGAGTAAGTTTAGGGCTACTGTTAGTTTTCGGGTAACTGTTACTGTTGTAGTTAGCGTCAGGGCCAGGTTAGGTTTGGGGTTGAGCTTAAGGTGTCCGCCTAGGGTTAGGGTTAGGTGTATGGTTTGATTTAGGCTTCAGGTTAGGTTAGGTTTGAACTTATTTTGAGGAAGTAAGTTTAGGGCTACTGTTAGTTTTCGGTTCAGTGTTACAGTTGGAGATAGCGTCAGGGTCAGGTTAGGGTTGTGGTTGAGCTTCAGGTGTCCGCCTAGGGTTAGGGTTAGGTCTATTGTTTGAGTTAGGCTTCAGGTTAGGTTAGGTTTGAACTTAGTTTGAGGGAGACAGTTTAGGGCTACTGTTAGTTTTCGGTTAACTGTTACGGTTGGAGTAAGCGTCAGGGTCAGGTTAGGTTTGGGGTTGAGCTTAAGGTGTCCGCCTAGGGTTAGGGTTAGGTGTATGGTTTGATTTAGGCTTCAGGTTAGGTTAGGTTTGAACTTAGTTTGAGGAAGTAAGTTTAGGGCTACTGTTAGTTTTCGGTTCAGTGTTACGGTTGGAGATAGCGTCAGGGTCAGGTTAGGGTTGTGGTTGAGCTTCAGGTGTCCGCCTAGGGTTAGGGTTAGGTCTATTGTTTGAGTTAGGCTTCAGGTTAGGTTAGGTTTGAACTTAGTTTGAGGGAGACAGTTTAGGGCTACTGTTAGTTTTCGTTTAACTGTTACGGTTGGAATAAGCGTCAGGGTCAGGTTAGGGTGGGGGTTAAGCATAAGGTGTCCACCTAGGGTTAGGGTTAGGTCTATGGTTTCATTTAGGCTTCAGGTTAGTTTAGGATTGAACTTAGTTTGAGGGAGTAAGTTTAGGGCTACTGTTAGTTTTCGGTTCAATGTTACGTTTGGAGTTAGCGTGAGGGTCCGGTTAGGGTTGGGGTTGAGCTTAAGGTGTCTGCCTAGGGTTAGGGTTAGTTCTGTGGTTTGAGTTAGGCTTCAGGTTAGGTTAGGTTTGAACTTAGTTTGAGGGAGTAAGTTTAGGGCTACTGTTAGTTTTCGGTTAACTGTTACGGTTGGAGTAAGCGTCAGGGTCAGGTTAGGGTTGGGGTCAAGCTTAAGGTGTCCTCCTAGGGTTAGGGTTAGGTCTGTGGTTTGAGTGAGGCTTCAGGTTAGGTTAGGTTTGAACTTAGTTTGAGGGAGTAAGTTTAGGGCTACTGTTAGTTTTCGGTTCAGTGTTACGGTTGGAGATAGCGTCAGGGTCAGGTTAGGGTTGTGATTGAGCTTCAGGTGTCCGCCTAGGGTTAGGGTTAGGTCTATGGTTTGAGTTAGGGTCCAGGTTAGGGTAGGTTTGAACTTAGTTTGAGGGAGTAAGTTTAGGGCTACTGTTAGTTTTCGGTTCAGTGTTACGGTTGGAGATAGCGTCAGGGTCTGGTTAGGGTTGTGGTTGAGTTTCAGGTGTCCGCCTAGGGTTAGGGTTAGGTCTATGGTTTGAGGTAGGCTTCAAGTTAGGTTAGGTTTGAAGTTAGTTTGAGGGAGTAAGTTTAGGGCTACTGTTAGTTTTCGGGTAACTGTTACTGTTGGAGTTAGCGTCAGGACCAGGTTAGGTTTGGGGTTGAGCTTAAGGTGTCCGCCTAGGGTTAGGGTTAGGTCTGTGGTTTGAGTTAGTCCTCAGGTTAGGTTAGGATTGAACTTAGTTTGAGGGAGTAAGTTTAGGGCTACTGTTAGTTTTCGGTTCAGTGTTACGGTTGGAGATAGCGTCAGGGTCAGGTTAGGGTTGGGGTTGAGCTTCAGGTGTCCGCCTAGGGTTAGGGTTAGGTCTATGGTTTGAGTTATGCTTCAGGTTAGGTTAGGTTTGAACTTAGTTTGAGGGAGTAAGTTTAGGGCTACTGTTAGTTTTCGGTTCAGTGTTACGGTTAGAGATAGCGTCAGGGTCTGGTTAGGGTTGTGGTTGAGTTTCAGGTGTCCGCCTAGGGTTAGGGTTAGGTCTATGGTTTCATTTAGGCTTCAGGTTAGGTTAGGTTTGAAGTTAGTTTGAGGGAGTAAGTTTAGGGCTACTGTTAGTTTTCGGTTCAATGTTACGTTTGGAGTTAGCGTGAGGGTCGGGTTAGGGTTGGGGTTGAGCTTAAGGTGTCCGCCTAGGGTTAGGGTTAGGTCTGTGGTTTGAGTTAGGCTTCAGGTTAGGTTAGGTTTGAACTTAGTTTGAGGGAGTAAGTTTAGGGCTACTGTTAGTTTTCGGGTAACTGTTACTGTTGGAGTTAGCGTCAGGGCCAGGTTAGGGTTGGGGTTGAGCTTAAGGTGTCCGCCTAGGGTTAGGTTTAGGTCTGTGGTTTGAGTTAGGCTTCAGGTTAGGTTAGGATTGAACTTAGTTTGAGGGAGTAAGTTTAGGGCTACTGTTAGTTTTCGGTTCAGTGTTACGGTTGGAGATAGCGTCAGGGTCAGGTTAGGGTTGGGGTTGAGCTTCAGGTGTCCGCCTAGGGTTAGGGTTAGGTCTATGGTTTGAGTTATGCTTCAGGTTAGTTTAGGTTTGAACTTAGTTTGAGGGAGTAAGTTTAGGGCTACTGTTAGTTTTCGGTTCAGTGTTACGGTTAGAGATAGCGTCAGGGTCTGGTTAGGGTTGTGGTTGAGTTTCAGGTGTCCGCCTAGGGTTAGGGTTAGGTCTATGGTTTGAGTTAGGCTTCAAATTAGGTTAGGTTTGACGTTAGTTTGAGGGAGTAAGTTTAGGGCTTCTGTTAGTTTTCGGGTAACTGTTACTGTTGGAGTTAGCGTCAGGGCCAGGTTAGGGTTGGGGTTGAGCTTAAGGTGTCCGCCTAGGGTTAGGGTTAGGTGTATGGTTTGAATTAGGCTTCAGGTTAGGTGAGGTTTGAAGTTAGTTTGAGGGAGTAAGTTTAGGGCTATTGTTAGTTTTCGGTTAACTGTTACAGTTGGAGTAAGCGTCAGGGTCAGGTTAGGGTGGGGGTTAAGCATAAGGTGTCCGCCTAGGGTTAGGGTTAGGTCTATGATTTGATTTAGGCTTAAGGTTAGGTTAGGTTTGAACTTAGTTTGAGGGAGTCAGTTTAGGGCTACTGTTAGTTTTCGGTTAACTGTTACGGTTGGAGTAAGCGTCAGGGTCAGGTTAGGTTTGGGGTTGAGTTTAAGGTGTCCGCCTAGGGTTAGGGTTAGGTGTATGGTTTGATTTAGGCTTCAAGTTAGGTTAGGTTTGAACTTAGTTTGAGGAAGTAGTTTAGGGCTACTGTTAGTTTTCGGTTCAGTGTTACGGGTGGAGATAGCGTCAGGGTCAGGTTAGGGTTGTGGTTGAGCTTCAGGTGTCCGCCTAGGGTTAGGGTTAGGTCTATTGTTTGAGTTAGGCTTCAGGTTAGGTTAGGTTTGAACTTAGTTTGAGGGAGACAGTTTAGGGCTACTGTTAGTTTTCATTTAACTGTTACGGTTGGAGTAAGCGTCAGGATCAGGTTAGGGTGGGGGTTAAGCATAAGGTGTCCGCCTAGGGTTAGGGTTAGGTCTATGGTTTCATTTAGGCTTCAGGTTAGGTTAGGATTGAACGTAGTTTGAGGGAGTAAGTTTAGGGCTACTGTTAGTTTTCGGTTCAATGTTACGTTTGGAGTTAGCGTGAGGGTCCGTTTAGGGTTGGGGTTGAGCTTAAGGTGTCCGCCTAGGGTTAGAGTTAGGTCTGTGGTTTGAGTTAGGCTTCAGGTTAGGTTAGGTTTGAACTTAGTTTGAGGGAGTAAGTTTAGGGCTACTGTTAGTTTTCGGGTAACTGTTACTGTTGGAGTTAGCGTCAGGGCCAGGTTAGGGTTGGGGTTGAGCTTAAGGTGTCCGCCTAGGGTTAGGGTTAGGTCTGTGGTTTGAGTTAGGCTTCAGGTTAGGTTAGGATTGAACTTAGTTTGAGGGAGTAAGTTTAGGGCTACTGTTAGTTTTCGGTTCAATGTTACGTTTGGAGTTAGCGTGACGGTCCGGTTAGGGTTGGGGTTGAGCTTAAGGTGTCTGCCTAGGGTTAGGGTTAGGTCTGTGGTTTGAGTTAGGCTTCAGGTTAGGTTAGGTTTGAACTTAGTTTGAGGGAGTAAGTTTAGGGCTACTGTTAGTTTTCGGTTAACTGTTACGGTTGGAGTAAGCGTCAGGGTCAGGTTAGGGTTGGGGTCAAGCTTAAGGTGTCCTCCTAGGGTTAGGGTTAGGTCTGTGGTTTGAGTGAGGCTTCAGGTTAGGTTAGGTTTGAACTTAGTTTGAGGGAGTAAGTTTAGGGCTACTGTTAGTTTTCGGTTCAGTGTTACGGTTGGAGATAGCGTCAGGGTCAGGTTAGGGTTGTGATTGAGCTTCAGGTGTCCGCCTAGGGTTAGGGTTAGGTCTATGGTTTGAGTTAGGGTCCAGGTTAGGGTAGGTTTGAACTTAGTTTGAGGGAGTAAGTTTAGGGCTACTGTTAGTTTTCGGTTCAGTGTTACGGTTGGAGATAGCGTCAGGGTCTGGTTAGGGTTGTGGTTGAGTTTCAGGTGTCCGCCTAGGGTTAGGGTTAGGTCTATGGTTTGAGTTAGGCTTCAAGTTAGGTTAGGTTTGAAGTTAGTTTGAGGGAGTAAGTTTAGGGCTACTGTTAGTTTTCGGGTAACTGTTACTGTTGGAGTTAGCGTCAGGGCCAGGTTAGGGTTGGGGTTGAGCTTAAGGTGTCCGCCTAGGGTTAGGGTTAGGTGTATGGTTTGATTTAGGCTTCAGGTTAGGTTAGGTTTGAAGTTAGTTTGAGGGAGTAAGTTTAGGGCTATTGTTAGTTTTCGGTTAACTGTTACAGTTGGAGTAAGCGTCAGGGTCAGGTTAGGGTGGGGGTTAAGCATAAGGTGTCCGCCTAGGGTTAGGGTTAGGTCTATGATTTGATTTAGGCTTCAGGTTAGGTTAGGTTTGAACTTAGTTTGAGGGAGTCAATTTAGGGCTACTGTTAGTTTTCGGTTAACTGTTACGGTTGGAGTAAGCGTCAGGGTCAGGTTAGGTTTGGGGTTGAGTTTAAGGTGTCCGCCTAGGGTTAGGGTTAGGTGTATGGTTTGATTTAGGCTTCAAGTTAGGTTAGGTTTGAACTTAGTTTGAGGAAGTAAGTTTAGGGCTACTGTTAGTTTTCGGTTCAGTGTTACGGTTGGAGATAGCGTCAGGGTCAGGTTAGGGTTGTGGTTGAGCTTCAGGTGTCCGCCTAGGGTTAGGGTTAGGTCTATTGTTTGAGTTAGGCTTCAGGTTAGGTTAGGTTTGAACTTAGTTTCAGGGAGACAGTTTAGGGCTTCTGTTAGTTTTCATTTAACTGTTACGGTTGGAGTAAGCGTCAGGATCAGGTTAGGGTGGGGGTTAAGCATAAGGTGTCCGCCTAGGGTTAGGGTTAGGTCTATGGTTTCATTTAGGCTTCAGGTTAGGTTAGGATTGAACGTAGTTTGAGGGAGTAAGTTTAGGGCTACTGTTAGTTTTCGGTTCAATGTTACGTTTGGAGTTAGCGTGAGGGTCCGGTTAGGGTTGGGGTTGAGCTTAAGGTGTCCGCCTAGGGTTAGGGTTAGGTCTGTGGTTTGAGTTAGGCTTCAGGTTAGGTTAGGTTTGAACTTAGTTTGAGGGAGTAAGTTTAGGGCTACTGTTAGTTTTCGGGTAACTGTTACTGTTGGAGTTAGCGTCAGGGCCAGGTTAGGGTTGGGGTTGAGCTTAAGGTGTCCGCCTAGGGTTAGGGTTAGGTCTGTGGTTTGAGTTAGGCTTCAGGTTAGGTTAGGATTGAACTTAGTTTGAGGGAGTAAGTTTAGGGCTACTGTTAGTTTTCGGTTCAGTGTTACGGTTGGAGATAGCGTCAGGGTCAGGTAGGGTTGGGGTTGAGCTTCAGGTGTCCGCCTAGGGTTAGGGTTAGGTCTATGGTTTGAGTTATGCTTCAGGTTAGGTTAGGTTTGAACTTAGTTTGAGGGAGTAAGTTTAGGGCTACTGTTAGTTTTCGGTTCAGTGTTACGGTTAGAGATAGCGTCAGGGTCTGGTTAGGGTTGTGGTTGAGTTTCAGGTGTCCGCCTAGGGTTAGGGTTAGGTCTATGGTTTGAGTTAGGCTTCAAATTAGGTTAGGTTTGAAGTTAGTTTGAGGGAGTAAGTTTAGGGCTACTGTTAGTTTTCGGGTAACTGTTACTGTTGTAGTTAGCGTCAGGGCCAGGTTAGGTTTGGGGTTGAGCTTAAGGTGTCCGCCTAGGGTTAGGGTTAGGTGTATGGTTTGATTTAGGCTTCAGGTTAGGTTAGGTTTGAACTTAGTTTGAGGGAGTAAGTTTAGGGCTACTGTTAGTTTTCGTTTATCTGTTACGGTTGGAGTAAGCGTCAGGGTCAGGTTAGGGTGGGGGTTAAGCATAAGGTGTCCGCCTAGGGTTAGGGTTAGGTGTATGGTTTCATTTAGGCTTCAGGTTAGGTTAGGATTGAACTTAGTTTGAGGGAGTAAGTTTAGGGCCACTGTTAGTTTTCGGTTCAGTGTTACGGTTGGATTTAGCCTCAGGGTCAGGTTAGGGTTGGGGTTAAGCTTAAGGTGTCCGCCTAGGGTTAGGGTTAAGTCTATTGTTTGAGTTAGGCTTCAGGTTAGGTTAGGTTTGAACTTAGTTTGAGGGAGACAGTTTAGGGCTACTGTTAGTTTTCGTTTAACTGTTACGGTTGGAGTAAGCGTCAGGGTCAGGTTAGGGTGGGGGTTAAGCATAAGGTGTCCACCTAGGGTTAGGGTTAGGTCTATGGTTTCATTTAGGCTTCAGGTTAGGTTAGGATTGAACTTAGTTTGAGGGAGTAAGTTTAGGGCTACTGTTAGTTTTCGGTTCAATGTTACGTTTGGAGTTAGCGTGACGGTCCGGTTAGGGTTGGGGTTGAGCTTAAGGTGTCTGCCTAGGGTTAGGGTTAGGTCTGTGGTTTGAGTTAGGCTTCAGGTTAGGTTAGGTTTGAACTTAGTTTGAGGGAGTAAGTTTAGGGCTACTGTTAGTTTTCGGTTAACTGTTACGGTTGGAGTAAGCGTCAGGGTCAGGTTAGGGTTGGGGTCAAGCTTAAGGTGTCCTTCTAGGGTTAGGGTTAGGTCTGTGGTTTGAGTGAGGCTTCAGGTTAGGTTAGGTTTGAACTTAGTTTGAGGGAGTAAGTTTAGGGCTACTGTTAGTTTTCGGTTCAGTGTTACGGTTGGAGATAGCGTCAGGGTCAGGTTAGGGTTGTGATTGAGCTTCAGGTGTCCGCCTAGGGTTAGGGTTAGGTCTATGGTTTGAGTTAGGGTCCAGGTTAGGGTAGGTTTGAACTTAGTTTGAGGGAGTAAGTTTAGGGCTACTGTTAGTTTTCGGTTCAGTGTTACGGTTGGAGATAGCGTCAGGGTCTGGTTAGGGTTGTGGTTGAGTTTCAGGTGTCCGCCTAGGGTTAGGGTTAGGTCTATGGTTTGAGTTAGGCTTCAAGTTAGGTTAGGTTTGAAGTTAGTTTGAGGGAGTAAGTTTAGGGCTACTGTTAGTTTTCGGGTAACTGTTACTGTTGGAGTTAGCGTCAGGGCCAGGTTAGGGTTGGGGTTGAGCTTAAGGTGTCCGCCTAGGGTTAGGGTTAGGTGTATGGTTTGATTTAGGCTTCAGGTTAGGTTAGGTTTGAAGTTAGTTTGAGGGAGTAAGTTTAGGGCTATTGTTAGTTTTCGGTTAACTGTTACAGTTGGAGTAAGCGTCAGGGTCAGGTTAGGGTGGGGGTTAAGCATAAGGTGTCCGCCTAGGGTTAGGGTTAGGTCTATGATTTGATTTAGGCTTCAGGTTAGGTTAGGTTTGAACTTAGTTTTAGGGAGTCAGTTGAGGGCTACTGTTAGTTTTCGGTTAACTGTTACGGTTGGAGTAAGCGTCAGGGTCAGGTTAGGTTTGGGGTTGAGTTTAAGGTGTCCGCCTAGGGTTAGGGTTAGGTGTATGGTTTGATTTAGGCTTCAAGTTAGGTTAGGTTTGAACTTAGTTTGAGGAAGTAAGTTTAGGGCTACTGTTAGTTTTCGGTTCAGTGTTACGGTTGGAGATAGCGTCAGGGTCAGGTTAGGGTTGTGGTTGAGCTTCAGGTGTCCGCCTAGGGTTAGGGTTAGGTCTATTGTTTGAGTTAGGCTTCAGGTTAGGTTAGGTTTGAACTTAGTTTGAGGGAGACAGTTTAGGGCTACTGTTAGTTTTCATTTAACTGTTACGGTTGGAGTAAGCGTCAGGATCAGGTTAGGGTGGGGGTTAAGCATAAGGTGTCCGCCTAGGGTTAGGGTTAGGTCTATGGTTTCATTTAGGCTTCAGGTTAGGTTAGGATTGAACGTAGTTTGAGGGAGTAAGTTTAGGGCTACTGTTAGTTTTCGGTTCAATGTTACGTTTGGAGTTAGCGTGAGGGTCCGGTTAGGGTTGGGGTTGAGCTTAAGGTGTCCGCCTAGGGTTAGGGTTAGGTCTGTGGTTTGAGTTAGGCTTCAGGTTAGGTTAGGTTTGAACTTAGTTTGAGGGAGTAAGTTTAGGGCTACTGTTAGTTTTCGGGTAACTGTTACTGTTGGAGTTAGCGTCAGGGCCAGGTTAGGGTTGGGGTTGAGCTTAAGGTGTCCGCCTAGGGTTAGGGTTAGGTCTATGGTTTGAGTTATGCTTCAGGTTAGGTTAGGTTTGAACTTAGTTTGATGGAGTAAGTTTAGGGCTACTGTTAGTTTTCGGTTCAGTGTTACGGTTGGAGTTAGCGTGAGGGTCACGTTTGGGTTGGGGTTGAGCTTAAGGTGTCCACCTAGGGTTAGGGTTAGGTGTATGGTTAGATTTAGGCTTCAGGTTAGGTTAGGTTTGAACTTAGTTTGAGGGAGTAAGTTTAGGGCTACTCTTAGTTTTCGGGTAACTGTTACTGTTGAAGTTAGCGTGAGGGTCAGGTTAGGGTTGGGGTTGAGCTTAAGGTGTCTGCCTAGGGTTACGGTTAGGTGTATGGTTTGATTTTGGCTTCTTGTTAGGTTAGGTTTGAACTTAGATTGAGGGAGTAAGTTTAGGGCTACTGTTAGTTTTCGGGTAACTGTTACGGTTGGAGTTAGCTTCAGGGTCAGGTTAGGGTTGGGGTTGAGCTTAAGGTGTCCGCCTAGGGTTAGGGTTAGGTGTATGGTTTGATTTAGGCTTCAGGTTAGGTTACGTTTGAAGTTAGTTTTAGGGAGTAAGTTTAGGGCTATTGTTAGTTTTCGGTTAACTGTTACAGTTGGAGTAAGCATCAGGGTCAGGTTAGGGTGGGGGTTAAGCATAAGGTGTCCGCCTAGGGTTAGGGTTAGGTCTATGGTTTCATTTAGGATTCAGGTTAGGTTAGGAATGAACTTAGTTTGAGGGAGTAAGTTTACGGCTACTGTTAGGTTTCGGGAAACTGTTATGGCTGGAGTTAGCGTCATGGCAAGGTTAGGGTTGGGGTTGAGATTAAGGGGTCCGCCTAGGGTTAGGGTTAGGTGTATGGTTTGATTTAGTCTTCAGGTTAGGATAGGTTTGAACTTAGTTTGAGGGAGTAAGTTTAGGGCTACTGTTAGTTTTCGTTTAACTGTTATGGTTGGAGTAAGCGTCAAGGTCATGTTATGGTGGGGGTTAACCATAAGGTGTCCGCATAGGGTAGGGTTAGGTCTATGGTTTCATTTAGGCTTCAGGTTAGGTTAGGATTGAACTTAGTTTGAGGGAGTAAGTTTAGGGCTACTCTTAGTTTTCGGTTCAGTGATATGGTTGGAGTTAGCCTGGAGGTCAGGTTAGGGTTGGGGTTGAGCTTAAGGTGTCCGCCTAGGGTTAGGGTTAGGTGTATGGTTTAATTTAGGCTTCAGGTTAGGTTAGGGTTGAAGTTAGTTTGAGGGAGTAAGTTTAGGGCTACTGTTAGTTTTCGGTTCAGTGTTACGGTTGGACTTAGCGTGAGGGTCAGGTTAGGTTTGGGGTTAAGCATAAGGTGTCCGCCTAGGCTTAGGGTTAGGTCTGTGGTTTGAGTTAGGCTTCACGTTAGGTTAGGTTTGAACTTAGTTTGAGGGCGTAAGTTTAGGGCTACTGTTAGTTTTCGGTTCAGTGTTACGTTTGGAGATAGCGTCAGGGTCGGGTTAGGGTTGGGGTTGAGCTAAAGGTGTCCGCCTAGGGTTAGGGTTAGGTCTATGGTTTGAGTTAGGCTTCAGGTTAGATTAGGTTTGAAGTTAGTTTGAGGGTGTAAGTTCAGGGCTACTGTTAGTTTTCGGTTATCTGTTACAGTTGGAGTAAGCGTCAGGGTCAGGTTAGGGTGGGGGTTAAGCATAAGTTGTCCGCCTAGGGTTAGGGTTAGGTCTATGGTTTCATTTAGGCTTCAGGTTAGGTTTGGATTGAACGTAGTTTGAGGGAGTAAGTTTAGGGCTACTGTTAGTTTTCGGTTCAATGTTACGTTTGGAGTTAGCGTGAGGGTCCGGTTAGGGTTGGGGTTGAGCTTAAGGTGTCCGCCTAGGGTTAGGGTTAGGTCTGTGGTTTGAGTTAGGCTTCAGGTTAGGTTAGGTTTGAACTTAGTTTGAGGGAGTAAGTTTAGGGCTACTGTTAGTTTTCGGTTCAATGTTACGTTTGGAGTTAGCGTGACGGTCCGGTTAGGGTTGGGGTTGAGCTTAAGGTGTCTGCCTAGGGTTAGGGTTAGGTCTGTGGTTTGAGTTAGGCTTCAGGTTAGGTTAGGTTTGAACTTAGTTTGAGGGAGTAAGTTTAGGGCTACTGTTAGTTTTCGGTTAACTGTTACGGTTGGAGTAAGCGTCAGGGTCAGGTTAGGGTTGGGGTCAAGCTTAAGGTGTCCTCCTAGGGTTAGGGTTAGGTCTGTGGTTTGAGTGAGGCTTCAGGTTAGGTTAGGTTTGAACTTAGTTTGAGGGAGTAAGTTTAGGGCTACTGTTAGTTTTCGGTTCAGTGTTACGGTTGGAGATAGCGTCAGGGTCAGGTTAGGGATTTGATTCAGCTTCAGGTGTCCGCCTAGGGTTAGGGTTAGGTCTATGGTTTGAGTTAGGGTCCAGGTTAGGGTAGGTTTGAACTTAGTTTGAGGGAGTAAGTTTAGGGCTACTGTTAGTTTTCGGTTAAGTGTTACGGTTGGAGATAGCGTCAGGGTCTGTTTAGGGTTGTGGTTGAGTTTTAGGTGTCCGCCTAGGGTTAGGGTTAGGTCTATGGTTTGAGTTAGGCTTCAAGTTAGGTTAGGTTTGAAGTTAGTTTGAGGGAGTAAGTTTAGGGCTACTGTTAGTTTTCGGGTAACTGTTACAGTTGGAGTTAGCGTCAGGGCCAGGTTAGGGTTGGGGTTGAGCTTAAGGTGTCCGCCTAGGGTTAGGGTTAGTTCTATGGTTTCATTTAGGCTTCAGGTTAGGTTAGGATTGAACTTAGTTTGAGGGAGTAAGTTTAGGGCTACTGTTAGTTTTCGGTTCAATGTTACGTTTGGAGTTAGCGTGAGGGTCCGGTTAGGGTTGGGGTTGAGCTTAAGGTGTCCGCCTAGGGTTAGGGTTAGGTCTGTGGTTTGAGTTAGGCTTCAGGTTAGGTTAGGATTGAACTTAGTTTGAGGGAGTAAGTTTAGGGCTACTGTTAGTTTTCGTTTCAGTGTTACGGTTGGAGATAGCGTCAGGGTCAGGTTAGGGTTGGGGTTGAGCTTCAGGTGTCAGACTAGGGTTAGGGTTAGGTCTATGGTTTGAGTTAGGCTTCAGGTTAGGTTAGGTTTGAACTTAGTTTGAGGGATTAAGTTTAGGGCTACTGTTAGTTTTCGGTTCAGTGTTACGGTTGGAGTTAGCGTGAGGGTCAGGTTAGGGTTGGGTTTGAACTTCAGGTGTCCGCCTAGGGTTAGGGTTAGGTGTGTGATTTGATTTAGGCTTCAGGTTAGGTTAGGTTGGAACTTAGTTTGAGGCAGTAAGTTTAGGGCTACTGTTAGTTTTCGGGTAACTGTTACGGTTGGAGTTAGCGTCAGGGCCAGGTTAGGGTTGGGGTTGAGCTTAAGGTGTCCGCCTAGGGTTAGGGTTAGGTGTATGGTTAGATTTAGGCTTCAGGTTAGGTTAGGTTTGAACTTAGTTTGAGGGAGTAAGTTTAGGGCTACTCTTAGTTTTCGGGTAACTGTTACTGTTGAAGTTAGCGTGAGGGTCAGGTTAGGGTTGGGGTTGAGCTTAAGGTGTCTGCCTAGGGTTACGGTTAGGTGTATGGTTTGATTTTGGCTTCTTGTTAGGTTAGGTTTGAACTTAGATTGAGGGAGTAAGTTTAGGGCTACTGTTAGTTTTCGGGTAACTGTTACGGTTGGAGTTAGCTTCAGGGTCAGGTTAGGGTTGGGGTTGAGCTTAAGGTGTCCGCCTAGGGTTAGGGTTAGGTGTATGGTTTGATTTAGGCTTCAGGTTAGGTTACGTTTGAAGTTAGTTTTAGGGAGTAAGTTTAGGGCTATTGTTAGTTTTCGGTTAACTGTTACAGTTGGAGTAAGCATCAGGGTCAGGTTAGGGTGGGGGTTAAGCATAAGGTGTCCGCCTAGGGTTAGGGTTAGGTCTATGGTTTCATTTAGGATTCAGGTTAGGTTAGGAATGAACTTAGTTTGAGGGAGTAAGTTTACGGCTACTGTTAGGTTTCGGGAAACTGTTATGGCTGGAGTTAGCGTCATGGCAAGGTTAGGGTTGGGGTTGAGATTAAGGGGTCCGCCTAGGGTTAGGGTTAGGTGTATGGTTTGATTTAGTCTTCAGGTTAGGATAGGTTTGAACTTAGTTTGAGGGAGTAAGTTTAGGGCTACTGTTAGTTTTCGTTTAACTGTTATGGTTGGAGTAAGCGTCAAGGTCATGTTATGGTGGGGGTTAACCATAAGGTGTCCGCATAGGGTAGGGTTAGGTCTATGGTTTCATTTAGGCTTCAGGTTAGGTTAGGATTGAACTTAGTTTGAGGGAGTAAGTTTAGGGCTACTCTTAGTTTTCGGTTCAGTGATATGGTTGGAGTTAGCTTGGAGGTCAGGTTAGGGTTGGGGTTGAGCTTAAGGTGTCCGCCTAGGGTTAGGGTTAGGTGTATGGTTTAATTTAGGCTTCAGGTTAGGTTAGGGTTGAAGTTAGTTTGAGGGAGTAAGTTTAGGGCTACTGTTAGTTTTCGGTTCAGTGTTACGGTTGGACTTAGCGTGAGGGTCAGGTTAGGTTTGGGGTTAAGCATAAGGTGTCCGCCTAGGTTTAGGGTTAGGTCTGTGGTTTGAGTTAGGCTTCACGTTAGGTTAGGTTTGAACTTAGTTTGAGGGCGTAAGTTTAGGGCTACTGTTAGTTTTCGGTTCAGTGTTACGTTTCGAGATAGCGTCAGGGTCGGGTTAGGGTTGGGGTTGAGCTAAAGGTGTCCGCCTAGGGTTAGGGTTAGGTCTATGGTTTGAGTTAGGCTTCAGGTTAGATTAGGTTTGAAGTTAGTTTGAGGGTGTAAGTTCAGGGCTACTGTTAGTTTTCGGTTATCTGTTACAGTTGGAGTAAGCGTCAGGGTCAGGTTAGGGTGGGGGTTAAGCATAAGTTGTCCGCCTAGGGTTAGGGTTAGGTCTATGGTTTCATTTAGGCTTCAGGTTAGGTTAGGATTGAACGTAGTTTGAGGGAGTAAGTTTAGGGCTACTGTTAGTTTTCGGTTCAATGTTACGTTTGGAGTTAGCGTGAGGGTCCGGTTAGGGTTGGGGTTGAGCTTAAGGTGTCCGCCTAGGGTTAGGGTTAGGTCTGTGGTTTGAGTTAGGCTTCAGGTTAGGTTAGGTTTGAACTTAGTTTGAGGGAGTAAGTTTAGGGCTACTGTTAGTTTTCGGTTCAATGTTACGTTTGGAGTTAGCGTGACGGTCCGGTTAGGGTTGGGGTTGAGCTTAAGGTGTCTGCCTAGGGTTAGGGTTAGGTCTGTGGTTTGAGTTAGGCTTCAGGTTAGGTTAGGTTTGAACTTAGTTTGAGGGAGTAAGTTTAGGGCTACTGTTAGTTTTCGGTTAACTGTTATGGTTGGAGTAAGCGTCAGGGTCAGGTTAGGGTTGGGGTCAAGCTTAAGGTGTCCTCCTAGGGTTAGGGTTAGGTCTGTGGTTTGAGTGAGGCTTCAGGTTAGGTTAGGTTTGAACTTAGTTTGAGGGAGTAAGTTTAGGGCTACTGTTAGTTTTCGGTTCAGTGTTACGGTTGGAGATAGCGTCAGGGTCAGGTTAGGGATTTGATTCAGCTTCAGGTGTCCGCCTAGGGTTAGGGTTAGGTCTATGGTTTGAGTTAGGGTCCAGGTTAGGGTAGGTTTGAACTTAGTTTGAGGGAGTAAGTTTAGGGCTACTGTTAGTTTTCGGTTAAGTGTTACGGTTGGAGATAGCGTCAGGGTCTGGTTAGGGTTGTGGTTGAGTTTTAGGTGTCCGCCTAGGGTTAGGGTTAGGTCTATGGTTTGAGTTAGGCTTCAAGTTAGGTTAGGTTTGAAGTTAGTTTGAGGGAGTAAGTTTAGGGCTACTGTTAGTTTTCGGGTAACTGTTACAGTTGGAGTTAGCGTCAGGGCCAGGTTAGGGTTGGGGTTGAGCTTAAGGTGTCCGCCTAGGGTTAGGGTTAGTTCTATGGTTTCATTTAGGCTTCAGGTTAGGTTAGGATTGAACTTAGTTTGAGGGAGTAAGTTTAGGGCTACTGTTAGTTTTCGGTTCAATGTTACGTTTGGAGTTAGCGTGAGGGTCCGGTTAGGGTTGGGGTTGAGCTTAAGGTGTCCGCCTAGGGTTAGGGTTAGGTCTGTGGTTTGAGTTAGGCTTCAGGTTAGGTTAGGTTTGAACTTAGTTTGAGGGAGTAAGTTTAGGGCTACTGTTAGTTTTCGTTTCAGTGTTACGGTTGGAGATAGCGTCAGGGTCAGGTTAGGGTTGGGGTTGAGCTTCAGGTGTCAGACTAGGGTTAGGGTTAGGTCTATGGTTTGAGTTAGGCTTCAGGTTAGGTTAGGTTTGAACTTAGTTTGAGGGATTAAGTTTAGGGCTACTGTTAGTTTTCGGTTCAGTGTTACGGTTGGAGTTAGCGTGAGGGTCAGGTTAGGGTTGGGTTTGAACTTCAGGTGTCCGCCCAGGGTTAGGGTTAGGTGTGTGGTTTGATTTAGGCTTCAGGTTAGGTTAGGTTGGAACTTAGTTTGAGGCAGTAAGTTTAGGGCTACTGTTAGTTTTCGGGTAACTGTTACGGTTGGAGTTAGCGTCAGGGCCAGGTTAGGGTTGGGGTTGAGCTTAAGGTGTCCGCCTAGGGTTAGGGTTAGGTCTGTGGTTTGAGTTAGGGTTCAGGTTATGTTAGGTTTTAAGTTAGTTTGAGGGAGTAAGTTTAGGGCTACTGTTAGTTTTCGGTTCAGTGTTACGGTTGGAGATAGCGTCAGGGTCAGGTTAGGGTTGGGGTTGAGCTTCAGGTGTCCGCCTTGGGTTAGGGTTAGGTCTATGGTTTGAGTTAGGCTTCAGGTTAGGTTAGGTTTGAACTTAGTTTGAGGGAGTAAGTTTAGGGCTACTGTTAGTTTTCGGTTCAGTATTACGGTTGGAGATAGCGTCAGGTTCTGGTTAGGGTTGTGGTTGAGTT
Source organism: Tupaia tana (assembly GCA_026018925.1). Lineage (NCBI taxonomy): Eukaryota > Metazoa > Chordata > Mammalia > Scandentia > Tupaiidae > Tupaia > Tupaia tana. The sequence continues at coordinate 71,596 of JAKSZU010000295.1, forward strand.
TCAGGTGTCCGCCTAGGGTTAGGGTTAGGTCTATGGTTTGAGTTAGGCTTCAAGTTAGGTTAGGTTTGAAGTTAGTTTGAGGGAGTAAGTTTAGGGCTACTGTTAGTTTTCGGGTAACTGTTACTGTTGTAGTTAGCGTCAGGGCCAGGTTAGGGTTGGGGTTGAGCTTAAGGTGTCCGCCTAGGGTAGGGTTAGGTGTATGGTTTGATTTAGGCTTCAGGTTAGGTTAGGTTTGAACTTAGTTTGAGGGAGTAAGTTTAGGGCTACTGTTAGTTTTCGTTTATCTGTTACGGTTGGAGTAAGTGTCAGGGTCAGGTTAGGGTGGTGATTAAGCATAGGGTGTCCGCCTAGGGTTAGGGTTAGGTCTATGGTTTCATTTATGCTTCAGGTTAGGTTAGGATTGAACTTAGTTTGAGGGAGTAAGTTTAGGACTACTCTTAGTTTTCGGTTCAGTGATATGGTTGGAGTTAGCCTGGAGGTCAGGTTAGGGTTGGGGTTGAGCTTAAGGTGTCCGCCTAGGGTTAGGGTTAGGTGTATGGTTTAATTTATGCTTCAGGTTAGGTTAGGTTTGAAGTTAGTTTGAGGGAGTAAGTTTAGGGCTACTTTTAGTTTTCGGTTCAGTGTTATGGTTGGAGTTAGCGTGAGGTCAGGTTAGGGTTGGGGATAAGCTTAAGGTGTCCGCCTAGGGTTAGGGTTAGGTCTGTGGTTTGAGTTAGGCTTCAGGTTAGGTTAGGTTTGAACTTAGTTTGAGGGAATAAGTTTAGGGCTACCGTTAGTTTTCGGTTCAGTGTTACGGTTGGAGATAGCGTCAGGGTCAGGTTAGGGTTGGGGTTGAGCTTAAGGTGTCCACCTAGGGTTAGGGTTAGGTCTATGGTTTGAGTTAGGCTTCAGGTTAGATTAGGTTTGAAGTTAGTTTGAGGGTGTAAGTTCAGGGCTACTGTTAGTTTTCGGTTAACTGTTACAGTTGGAGTAAGCGTCAGGGTCAGGTTAGGGTGGGGGTTAAGCATAAGGTGTCCGCCTAGGGTTAGGGTTAGGTCTATGATTTGATTTAGGCTTCAGGTTAGGTTAGGTTTCAACTTAGTTTGAGGGAGTCAGTTTAGGGCTACTGTTAGTTTTCGGTTAACTGTTACGGTTGGAGTAAGCGTCAGGGTCAGGTTAGGTATGGGGTTGAGCTTAAGGTGTCCGCCTAGGGTTAGGGTTAGGTGTATGGTTTGATTTAGGCTTCAGGTTAGGTTAGGTTTGAACTTAGTTTGAGGAAGTAAGTTTAGGGCTACTGTTAGTTTTCGGTTCAGTGTTACGGTTGGAGATAGCGTCAGGGTCAGGTTAGGGTTGTGGTTGAGCTTCAGGTGTCCGCCTAGGGTTAGGGTTAGGTCTATTGTTTGAGTTAGGCTTCAGGTTAGGTTAGCTTTGAACTTAGTTTGAGGGAGACAGTTTAGGGTTACTGTTAGTTTTCATTTAACTGTTACGGTTGGAGATAGCGTCAGGGACAGGTTAGGGTTGTGATTGAGCTTCAGGTGTCCGCCTAGGTTTAGGGTTAGGTCTATGGTTTGAGTTAGGCTTCAGGTTAGGTTAGGTTTGAACTTTGTTTGAGGGAGTAAGTTTAGGGCTACTGTTAGTTTTCGAGTAACTGTTACCGTTGGAGTTAGCGTCAGGGCCAAGTTAGGGTTGGGGTTGAGCTTAAGGTGTCCGCCTAGGGTTAGGGTTAGGTCTATGGTTTGAGTTAGGCTTCAAGTAAGGTTAGGTTTGAAGTTAGTTTGAGGGAGTAAGTTTAGGGCTATTGTTAGTTTTCGGGTAACTGTTACTGTTGGAGTTAGCGTCAGGGCCAAGTTCGGGTTGGGGTTGAGCTTAAGGTGTCCGCCTAGGGTTAGTGTTAGGTGTATGGTTTGATTTAGTGTTCAGGTTAGGATAGGTTTGAACTTAGTTTGAGGGAGTAAGTTTAGGGCTACTGTTAGTTTTCGTTTAACTGTTACGGTTGGAGTAAGCGTCAGGGTCAGGTTATGGTGGGGGTTAACCATAAGGTGTCCGCCTAGGGTTAGGGTTAGGTCTATGGTTTCATTTAGGCTTCAGGTTAGGTTAGGATTGAACTTAGTTTGAGGGAGTAAGTTTAGGGCTACTGTTAGTTTTCGGTTCAGTGATATGGTTGTAGTTAGCTTGGAGGTCAGGTTAGGGTTGGGGTTGAGTTTAAGGTGTCCGCCTAGGGTTAGGGTTAGGTCTATGATTTGATTTAGGCTTCAGGTTAGGTTAGGTTTGAACTTAGTTTGAGGGAGTCAGTTTAGGGCTACTGTTAGTTTTCGGTTAACTGTTACGGTTGGAGTAAGCATCAGGGTCAGGTTAGGTTTGGGGTTGAGCTTAAGGTGTCCGCCTAGGGTTAGGGTTAGGTGTATGGTTTGATTTAGGCTTCAGGTTAGGTTAGGTTTGAACTTAGTTTGAGGGAGTAAGTTTAGGGCTACTGTTAGTTTTTGGTTCAGTGTTACATTTGGAGTTAGCGTGAGTGTCTGGTTAGGGTTAGGGTTGAGCTTAAGGTGTCCACCTAGAGTTAGGGTTAGGTCTGTGGTTTGAGATAGGGTTCAGGTTAGGTTAGGTTTGAACTTAGTTTGAGGGAGTAAGTTTAGGGCTACTGTTAGTTTTCGGTTCAGTGTTACGGTTGGAGATAGCGTCAGGGTCAGGTTAGGGTTGGGCTTGAGCTTCAGGTGTCCGCCTATTGTTAGGGTTAGGTCTATGATTTGATTTAGGCTTCAGGTTAGGTTAGGTTTGAACTTAGTTTGAGCGAGTAAGTTTAGGGCTACTGTTAGTTTTCGGTTCAGTGTTATGGTTGGAGATAGCGTCAGGGTCTGGTTAGGGTTTGGTTGAGTTTCAGGTGTCCGCCTAGGGTTAGGGTTAGGTCTATGGTTTGAGTTAGGCTTCAAGTTAGGTTAGGTTTGAAGTTAGTTTGAGGGAGTAAGTTTAGGGCTACTGTTAGTTTTCGGGTAACTGTTACTGTTGGAGTTAGCGTCAGGGCCAGGTTCGGGTTGGGGTTGAGCTTAAGGTGTCCGCCTAGGGTTAGGGTTAGGTGTATGGTTTGATTTAGGCTTCAGGTTAGGTTAGGTTTGAACTTAGTTTGAGGGAGTAAGTTTAGGGCTACTGTTAGTTTTCGGTTAACTGTTACAGTTGGAGTAAGCGTCAGGGTCAGGTTAGGGTGGGGGTTAAGCATAAGGTGTCCGCCTAGGGTTAGGGTTAGGTCTATGTTTTGATTTAGGCTTCAGGTTAGGTTAGGTTTGAACTTAGTTTGAGGGAGTCAGTTTAGGGCTACTGTTAGTTTTCGGTTAACTGTTACGGTTGGAGTAAGCGTCAGGGTCAGGTTAGGTTTTGGGTTGAGCTTAAGGTGTCCGCCTAGGGTTAGGGTTAGGTGTATGGTTTGATTTAGGCTTCAGGTTAGGTTAGGTTTGAACTTAGTTTGAGGGAGTAAGTTTAGGGCTACTGTTAGTTTTCGTTTAACTGTTACGGTTGGAGTAAGCGTCAGGGTCAGGTTAGGGTGGGGGGTTAAGCATAAGGTGTCCGCCTAGGGTTAGGGTTAGGTCTATGGTTTCATTTAGGCTTCACGTTAGGTTAGGATTGAACTTAGTTTGAGGGAGTAAGTTTAGGGCTACTCTTAGTTTTCGGTTCAGTGATATGTTTGGAGTTAGCCTGGAGGTCAGGTTAGGGTTGGGGTTGAGCTTAAGGTGTCCGCCTAGGGTTAGGGTTAGGTGTATGGTTTGATTTAGGCTTCAGGTTAGGTTAGGTTTGAAGTTAGTTTGAGGGAGTAAGTTTAGGGCTACTGTTAGTTTTCGGTTAACTGTTACAGTTGGAGTAAGCGTCAGGGTCAGGTTAGGGTGGGGGTTAAGCATAAGGTGTCCGCCTAGGGTTAGGGTTAGGTCTATGGTTTCATTTAGGATTCAGGTTAGGTTAGGAATGAACTTAGTTTGAGGGAGTAAGTTTACGGCTACTGTTAGTTTTCGGGTAACTGTTACTGTTGGAGTTAGCGTCAGGGCCAAGTTAGGGTTGGGGTTGAGCTTAAGGTGTCCGCCTAGGGTTAGGGTTAGGTGTATGGTTTGATTTAGGCTTCAGGTTAGGTTAGGTTTGAAGTTAGTTTGAGGGAGTAAGTTTAGGGCTACTGTTAGTTTTCGGTTAACTGTTACAGTTGGAGTAAGCGTCAGGGTCAGGTTAGGGTGGGGGTTAAGCATAAGGTGTCCGCCTAGGGTTAGGGTTAGGTCTATGATTTGATTTAGGCTTCAGGTTAGGTTAGGTTTGAACTTAGTTTGAGGGAGTCAGTTTAGGGGTACTGTTAGTTTTCGGTTAACTGTTACGGTTGGAGTAAGCGTCAGGGTCAGGTTAGGTTTGGGGTTGAGCTTAAGGTGTCCGCCTAGGGTTAGGGTTAGGTGTATGGTTTGATTTAGGCTTCAGGTTAGGTTAGTTTTGAACTTAGTTTGAGGGAGTAAGTTTAGGGCTACTGTTAGTTTTCGTTTAACTGTTACGGTTGGAGTAAGCGTCAGGGTCAGGTTAGGGTGGGGGTTAAGCATAAGGTGTCCGCCTAGGGTTAGGGTTAGGTCTATGGTTTCATTTAGGCTTCAGGTTAGGTTAGGATTGAACTTAGTTTGAGGGAGTAAGTTTAGGGCCACTGTTAGTTTTCGGTTCAGTGTTACGGTTGGATTTAGCCTCAGGGTCAGATTAGGGTTGGGGATAAGCTTAAGGTGTCCGCCTAGTGTTAGGGTTAGGTCTATTGTTTGAGTTAGGCTTCAGGTTAGGTTAGGTTTGAACTTAGTTTGAGGGAGACAGTTTAGGGTTACTGTTAGTTTTCATTTAACTGTTACGTTTGGAGTAAGCGTCAGGGTCTGGTTAGGGTGGGGGTTAAGCATAAGGTGTCCGCCTAGGGTTAGGGTTAGGTCTAAGGTTTCATTTAGGCTTCAGGTTAGGTTAGGATTGAACTTAGTTTGAGGGAGTAAGTTTAGGGCTACTGTTAGTTTTCGGTTCAGTGTTACGGTTGGAGTAAGCGTCAGGGTCTGGTTAGGTTTGGGGTTGAGCTTAAGGTGTCCGCCTAGGGTTAGGGTTAGGTGTATGGTTTGATTTAGGCTTCAGGTTAGGTTAGGTTTGAACTTAGTTTGAGGGAGTAAGTTTAGGGCTACTGTTAGTTTTTGGTTCAGTGTTACATTTGGAGTTAGCGTGAGTGTCTGGTTAGGGTTGGGGTTGAGCTTAAGGTGTCCACCTAGGGTTAGGGTTAGGTCTGTGGTTTGAGATAGGGTTCAGGTTAGGTTAGGTTTGAACTTAGTTTGAGGGAGTAAGTTTAGGTCTACTGTTAAATTTTCGTTTCAGTGTTACGGTTGGAGATAGCGTCAGGGTCAGGTTAGGGTTTTGATTGAGCTTCAGGTGTCCGCCTAGGGTTAGGATTAGGTCTATGGTTTGAGTTAGGGTCCAGGTTAGGGTAGGTTTGAACTTAGTTTGAGGGAGTAAGTTTAGGGCTACTGTTAGTTTTCGTTTCAGTGTTACGGTTCGAGATAGCGTCTGGGTCTGGTTAGGGTTGTGGTTGAGTTTCAGGTGTCCGCCTAGGGTTAGGGTTAGGTCTATGGTTTGAGTTAGGCTTCAAGTTAGGTTAGGTTTGAAGTTAGTTTGAGGGAGTAAGTTTAGGGCTACTGTTAGTTTTAGGGTAACTGTTACTGTTGGAGTTAGCGTCAGGGCCAGGTTAGGGTTGTGGTTGAGCTTAAGGTGTCAGCCTAGGTTTAGGGTTAGGTCTATTGTTTGAGTTAGGCTTCAGGTTAGGTTAGGTTTGAACTTAGTTTGTGGGAGACAGTTTAGGGCTACTGTTAGTTTTCGTTTAACTGTTACGGTTGGAGTAAGCGTCAGGGACAAGTTAGGGTGGGGGTTAAGTATAAGGTGTCCGCCTAGGGTTAGGGTTAGTTCTATGGTTTCATTTAGGCTTCAGGTTAGGTTAGGATTGAACTTAGTTTGAGGGAGTAAGTTTAGGGATAGTGTTAGTTTTCGGTTCAATGTTACGTTTGGAGTTAGCGTGAGGGTCCGGTTAGGGTTGGGGTTGAACTTCAGGTGTCCGCCTAGGGTCAGGGTTAGGTGTATGGTTTGATTTAGGCTTCAGGTTAGGTTAGGTTAGGTTGGAAGTTAGTTTGAGGCAGTAAGTTTAGGGCTACTGTTAGTTTTCGGGTAACTGTTACGGTTGGAGTTAGCGTCAGGGCCAGGTTAGGGTTGGGGTTGAGCTTAAGGTGTCCGCCTAGGGTTAGGGTTAGGTCTGTGATTTGATTTAGGGTTCAGGTTAGGTTAGGTTTGAACTTAGTTTGAGGGAGTAAGTTTAGGGCTACTGTTAGTTTTCGGTTCAGTGTTACGGTTGGAGATATCGTCAGGGTCAGGTTAGGGTTGGGGTTGAGCTTCAGGTGTCCGCCTTTGGTTAGGGTTAGGTCTATGGTTTGGGTTAGGCTTCAGGTTAGGTTAGGTTTGAACTTAGTTTGAGGGAGTAAGTTTAGGGCTACTGTTAGTTTTCGGTTCAGTGTTACGGTTGGAGATAGCGTCAGGGTCTGGTTAGGGTTGTGGTTGAGTTTCAGGTGTCCGCCTAGGGTTAGGGTTAGGTCTATGGTTTGAGTTAGGCTTCAAGTTAGGTTAGGTTTGAAGTTAGTTTGAGGGAGTAAGTTTAGGGCTACTGTTAGTTTTCGGGTAACTGTTACTGTTGGAGTTAGCGTCAGGGCCAGGTTAGGGTTGGGGTTGAGCTTAAGGTGTCCGCCTAGGGTTAGGGTTAGGTGTATGGTTTGATTTAGGCTTCAGGTTAGGTTAGGTTTGAAGTTAGTTTGAGGGAGTAAGTTTAGGGCTATTGTTAGTTTTCGGTTAACTGTTACAGTTGGAGTAAGCGTCAGGGTCAGGTTAGGGTGGGGGGTTAAGCATAAGGTGTCCGCCTAGGGTTAGGGTTAGGTCTATGATTTGATTTAGGCTTCAGGTTAGTTTAGGTTTGAACTTAGTTTGAGGGAGTCAGTTTAGGGCTACTGTTAGTTTTCGGTTAACTGTTACGGTTGGAGTAAGCGTCAGGGTCAGGATAGGGTTGGGGTTGAGCTTAAGGTGTCCGCCTAGGGTTAGGGTTAGGTGTATGGTTTGATTTAGGCTTCAGGTTAGGTTAGGTTTGAACTTAGTTTGAGGAAGTAAGTTTAGGGCTACTGTTAGTTTTCGGTTCAGTGTTACGGTTGGAGATGTCGTCAGGGTCAGGTTAGGGTTGTGGTTGAGCTTCAGGTGTCCGCCTAGGGTTAGGGTTAGGTCTATTGTTTGAGATAGGCTTCAGGTTAGGTTAGGTTTGAACTTAGTTTGAGGGAGACAGTTTAGGGCTACTGTTAGTTTTCATTTAACTGTTACGGTTGGAGTAAGCGTCAGGGTCAGGTTAGGGTGGGGGTTAAGCATAAGGTGTCCGCCTAGGGTTAGGGTTTGGTCTATGGTTTCATTTAGGCTTCAGGTTAGGTTAGGATTGAACGTAGTTTGAGGGAGTAAGTTTAGGGCTACTGTTAGTTTTCGGTTCAATGTTACGTTTGGAGTTAGCGTGAGGGTCCGGTTAGGGTTGGGGTTGAGCTTAAGGTGTCCGCCTATGGTTAGGGTTAGGTCTGTGGTTTGAGTTAGGCTTCAGGTTAGGTTAGGTTTGAACTTAGTTTGAGGGAGTAAGTTTAGGGCTACTGTTAGTTTTCGGTTCAATGTTACGTTTGGAGTTAGCGTGACGGTCCGGTTAGGGTTGGGGTTGAGCTTAAGATTTCTCCTTAGGGTTAGGGTTAGGTCTGTGGTTTGAGTTAGGCTTCAGGTTAGGTTAGGTTTGAACTTAGTTTGAGGGAGACAGTTTAGGGCTACTGTTAGTTTTCATTTAACTGTTACGGTTGGAGTAAGCGTCAGGATCAGGTTAGGGTGGGGGTTAAGCATAAGGTGTCCGCCTAGGGTTAGGGTTAGGTCTATGGTTTCATTTAGGCTTCAGGTTAGGTTAGGATTGAACGTAGTTTGAGGGAGTAAGTTTAGGGCTACTGTTAGTTTTCGGTTCAATGTTACGTTTGGAGTTAGCGTGAGGGTCCGTTTAGGGTTGGGGTTGAGCTTAAGGTGTCCGCCTAGGGTTAGAGTTAGGTCTGTGGTTTGAGTTAGGCTTCAGGTTAGGTTAGGTTTGAACTTAGTTTGAGGGAGTAAGTTTAGGGCTACTGTTAGTTTTCGGGTAACTGTTACTGTTGGAGTTAGCGTCAGGGCCAGGTTAGGGTTGGGGTTGAGCTTAAGGTGTCCGCCTAGGGTTAGGGTTAGGTGTATGGTTTGATTTAGGCTTCAAGTTAGGTTAGGTTTGAACTTAGTTTGAGGAAGTAAGTTTAGGGCTACTGTTAGTTTTCGGTTCAGTGTTACGGTTGGAGATAGCGTCAGGGTCAGGTTAGGGTTGTGGTTGAGCTTCAGGTGTCCGCCTAGGGTTAGGGTTAGGTCTATTGTTTGAGTTAGGCTTCAGGTTAGGTTAGGTTTGAACTTAGTTTGAGGGAGACAGTTTAGGGCTACTGTTAGTTTTCATTTAACTGTTACGGTTGGAGTAAGCGTCAGGATCAGGTTAGGGTGGGGGTTAAGCATAAGGTGTCCGCCTAGGGTTAGGGTTAGGTCTATGGTTTCATTTAGGCTTCAGGTTAGGTTAGGATTGAACGTAGTTTGAGGGAGTAAGTTTAGGGCTACTGTTAGTTTTCGGTTCAATGTTACGTTTGGAGTTAGCGTGAGGGTCCGGTTAGGGTTGGGGTTGAGCTTAAGGTGTCCGCCTAGGGTTAGGGTTAGGTCTGTGGTTTGAGTTAGGCTTCAGGTTAGGATAGGTTTGAACTTAGTTTGAGGGAGTAAGTTTAGGGCTACTGTTAGTTTTCGGGTAACTGTTACTGTTGGAGTTAGCGTCAGGGCCAGGTTAGGGTTGGGGTTGAGCTTAAGGTGTCCGCCTAGGGTTAGGGTTAGGTCTATGGTTTGAGTTATGCTTCAGGTTAGGTTAGGTTTGAACTTAGTTTGAGGGAGTAAGTTTAGGGCTACTGTTAGTTTTCGGTTCCGTGTTACGGTTAGAGATAGCGTCAGGGTCTGCTTAGGGTTGTGGTTGAGTTTCAGGTGTCCGCCTAGGGTTAGGGTTAGGTCTATGGTTTGAGTTAGGCTTCAAATTAGGTTAGGTTTGAAGTTAGTTTGAGGGAGTAAGTTTAGGGCTACTGTTAGTTTTCGGGTAACTGTTACTGTTGTAGTTAGCGTCAGGGCCAGGTTAGGTTTGGGGTTGAGCTTAAGGTGTCCGCCTAGGGTTAGGGTTAGGTGTATGGTTTGATTTAGGCTTCAGGTTAGGTTAGGTTTGAACTTAGTTTGAGGGAGTAAGTTTAGGGCTACTGTTAGTTTTCGTTTATCTGTTACGGTTGGAGTAAGCGTCAGGGTCAGGTTAGGGTGGGGGTTAAGCATAAGGTGTCCGCCTAGGGTTAGGGTTAGGTCTATGGTTTCATTTAGGCTTCAGGTTAGGTTAGGATTGAACTTAGTTTGAGGGAGTAAGTTTAGGGCCACTGTTAGTTTTCGGTTCAGTGTTACGGTTGGATTTAGCCTCAGGGTCAGGTTAGCGTTGGGGTTAAGCTTAAGGTGTCCGCCTAGGGTTAGGGTTAAGTCTATTGTTTGAGTTAGGCTTCAGGTTAGGTTAGGTTTGAACTTAGTTTGAGGGAGACAGTTTAGGGCTACTGTTAGTTTTCGTTTAACTGTTACGGTTGGAATAAGCGTCAGGGTCAGGTTAGGGTGGGGGTTAAGCATAAGGTGTCCACCTAGGGTTAGGGTTAGGTCTATGGTTTCATTTAGGCTTCAGGTTAGTTTAGGATTGAACTTAGTTTGAGGGAGTAAGTTTAGGGCTACTGTTAGTTTTCGGTTCAATGTTACGTTTGGAGTTAGCGTGACGGTCCGGTTAGGGTTGGGGTTGAGCTTAAGGTGTCTGCCTAGGGTTAGGGTTAGGTCTGTGGTTTGAGTTAGGCTTCAGGTTAGGTTAGGTTTGAACTTAGTTTGAGGGAGTAAGTTTAGGGCTACTGTTAGTTTTCGGTTAACTGTTACGGTTGGAGTAAGCGTCAGGGTCAGGTTAGGGTTGGGGTCAAGCTTAAGGTGTCCTCCTAGGGTTAGGGTTAGGTCTGTGGTTTGAGTGAGGCTTCAGGTTAGGTTAGGTTTGAACTTAGTTTGAGGGAGTAAGTTTAGGGCTACTGTTAGTTTTCGGTTCAGTGTTACGGTTGGAGATAGCGTCAGGGTCAGGTTAGGGTTGTGATTGAGCTTCAGGTGTCCGCCTAGGGTTAGGGTTAGGTCTATGGTTTGAGTTAGGGTCCAGGTTAGGGTAGGTTTGAACTTAGTTTGAGGGAGTAAGTTTAGGGCTACTGTTAGTTTTCGGTTCAGTGTTACGGTTGGAGATAGCGTCAGGGTCTGGTTAGGGTTGTGGTTGAGTTTCAGGTGTCCGCCTAGGGTTAGGGTTAGGTCTATGGTTTGAGTTAGGCTTCAAGTTAGGTTAGGTTTGAAGTTAGTTTGAGGGAGTAAGTTTAGGGCTACTGTTAGTTTTCGGGTAACTGTTACTGTTGGAGTTAGCGTCAGGGCCAGGTTAGGGTTGGGGTTGAGCTTAAGGTGTCCGCCTAGGGTTAGGGTTAGGTGTATGGTTTGATTTAGGCTTCAGGTTAGGTTAGGTTTGAAGTTAGTTTGAGGGAGTAAGTTTAGGGCTATTGTTAGTTTTCGGTTAACTGTTACAGTTGGAGTAAGCGTCAGGGTCAGGTTAGGGTGGGGGTTAAGCATAAGGTGTCCGCCTAGGGTTAGGGTTAGGTCTATGATTTGATTTAGGCTTCAGGTTAGGTTAGGTTTGAACTTAGTTTGAGGGAGTCAATTTAGGGCTACTGTTAGTTTTCGGTTAACTGTTACGGTTGGAGTAAGCGTCAGGGTCAGGTTAGGTTTGGGGTTGAGTTTAAGGTGTCCGCCTAGGGTTAGGGTTAGGTGTATGGTTTGATTTAGGCTTCAAGTTAGGTTAGGTTTGAACTTAGTTTGAGGAAGTAAGTTTAGGGCTAATGTTAGTTTTCGGTTCAGTGTTACGGTTGGAGATAGCGTCAGGGTCAGGTTAGGGTTGTGGTTGAGCTTCAGGTGTCCGCCTAGGGTTAGGGTTAGGTCTATTGTTTGAGTTAGGCTTCAGGTTAGGTTAGGTTTGAACTTAGTTTGAGGGAGACAGTTTAGGGCTACTGTTAGTTTTCATTTAACTGTTACGGTTGGAGTAAGCGTCAGGATCAGGTTAGGGTGGGGGTTTAGCATAAGGTGTCCGCCTAGGGTTAGGGTTAGGTCTATGGTTTCATTTAGGCTTCAGGTTAGGTTAGGATTGAACGTAGTTTGAGGGAGTAAGTTTAGGGCTACTGTTAGTTTTCGGTTCAATGTTACGTTTGGAGTTAGCGTGAGGGTCCGGTTAGGGTTGGGGTTGAGCTTAAGGTGTCCGCCTAGGGTTAGGGTTAGGTCTGTGGTTTGAGTTAGGCTTCAGGTTAGGTTAGGTTTGAACTTAGTTTGAGGGAGTAAGTTTAGGGCTACTGTTAGTTTTCGGGTAACTGTTACTGTTGGAGTTAGCGTCAGGGCCAGGTTAGGGTTGGGGTTGAGCTTAAGGTGTCCGCCTAGGGTTAGGGTTAGGTCTGTGGTTTGAGTTAGGCTTCAGGTTAGGTTAGGATTGAACTTAGTTTGAGGGAGTAAGTTTAGGGCTACTGTTAGTTTTCGGTTCAGTGTTACGGTTGGAGATAGCGTCAGGGTCAGGTTAGGGTTGGGGTTGAGCTTCAGGTGTCCGCCTAGGGTTAGGGTTAGGTCTATGGTTTGAGTTATGCTTCAGGTTAGGTTAGGTTTGAACTTAGTTTGAGGGAGTAAGTTTAGGGCTACTGTTAGTTTTCGGTTCAGTGTTACGGTTAGGGATAGCGTCAGGGTCTGGTTAGGGTTGTGGTTGAGTTTCAGGTGTCCGCCTAGGGTTAGGGTTAGGTCTATGGTTTGAGTTAGGCTTCAAATTAGGTTAGGTTTGAAGTTAGTTTGAGGGAGTAAGTTTAGGGCTACTGTTAGTTTTCGGGTAACTGTTACTGTTGTAGTTAGCGTCAGGGCCAGGTTAGGTTTGGGGTTGAGCTTAAGGTGTCCGCCTAGGGTTAGGGTTAGGTGTATGGTTTGATTTAGGCTTCAGGTTAGGTTAGGTTTGAACTTAGTTTGAGGGAGTAAGTTTAGGGCTACTGTTAGTTTTCGTTTATCTGTTACGGTTGGAGTAAGCGTCAGGGTCAGGTTAGGGTGGGGGTTAAGCATAAGGTGTCCGCCTAGGGTTAGGGTTAGGTCTATGGTTTCATTTAGGCTTCAGGTTGGGTTAGGATTGAACTTAGTTTGAGGGAGTAAGTTTAGGGCCACTGTTAGTTTTCGGTTCAGTGTTACGGTTGGATTTAGCCTCAGGGTCAGGTTAGGGTTGGGGTTAAGCTTAAGGTGTCCGCCTAGGGTTAGGGTTAAGTCTATTGTTTGAGTTAGGCTTCAGGTTAGGTTAGGTTTGAACTTAGTTTGAGGGAGACAGTTTAGGGCTACTGTTAGTTTTCGTTTAACTGTTACGGTTGGAGTAAGCGTCAGGGTCAGGTTAGGGTGGGGGTTAAGCATAAGGTGTCCACCTAGGGTTAGGGTTAGGTCTATGGTTTCATTTAGGCTTCAGGTTAGGTTAGGATTGAACTTAGTTTGAGGGAGTAAGTTTAGGGCTACTGTTAGTTTTCGGTTCAATGTTACGTTTGGAGTTAGCGTGACGGTCCGGTTAGGGTTGGGGTTGAGCTTAAGGTGTCTGCCTAGGGTTAGGGTTAGGTCTGTGGTTTGAGTTAGGCTTCAGGTTAGGTTAGGTTTGAACTTAGTTAGAGGGAGTAAGTTTAGGGCTACTGTTAGTTTTCGGTTAACTGTTACGGTTGGAGTAAGCGTCAGGGTCAGGTTAGGGTTGGGGTCAAGCTTAAGGTGTCCTCCTAGGGTTAGGGTTAGGTCTGTGGTTTGAGTGAGGCTTCAGGTTAGGTTAGGTTTGAACTTAGTTTGAGGGAGTAAGTTTAGGGCTACTGTTAGTTTTCGGTTCAATGTTACGTTTGGAGATAGCGTCAGGGTCAGGTTAGGGTTGTGATTGAGCTTCAGGTGTCCGCCTAGGGTTAGGGTTAGGTCTATGGTTTGAGTTAGGGTCCAGGTTAGGGTAGGTTTGAACTTAGTTTGAGGGAGTAAGTTTAGGGCTACTGTTAGTTTTCGGTTCAGTGTTACGGTTGGAGATAGCGTCAGGGTCTGGTTAGGGTTGTGGTTGAGTTTCAGGTGTCCGCCTAGGGATAGGGTTAGGTCTATGGTTTGAGTTAGGCTTCAAGTTAGGTTAGGTTTGAAGTTAGTTTGAGGGAGTAAGTTTAGGGCTACTGTTAGTTTTCGGGTAACTGTTACTGTTGGAGTTAGCGTCAGGGCCAGGTTAGGGTTGGGGTTGAGCTTAAGGTGTCCGACTAGGGTTAGGGTTAGGTGTATGGTTTGATTTAGGCTTCAGGTTAGGTTAGGTTTGAAGTTAGTTTGAGGGAGTAAGTTTAGGGCTATTGTTAGTTTTCGGTTAACTGTTACAGTTGGAGTAAGCGTCAGGGTCAGGTTAGGGTGGGGGTTAAGCATAAGGTGTCCGCCTAGGCTTAGGGTTAGGTCTATGATTTGCTTTAGGCTTCAGGTTAGGTTAGGTTTGAACTTAGTTTGAGGGAGTCAGTTTAGGGCTACTGTTAGTTTTCGGTTAACTGTTACGGTTGGAGTAAGCGTCAGGGTCAGGTTAGGTTTGGGGTTGTGCTTAAGGTGTCCGCCTAGGGTTAGGGTTAGGTCTGTGGTTTGAGTTAGTCCTCAGGTTAGGTTAGGATTGAACTTAGTTTGAGGGAGTAAGTTTAGGGCTACTGTTAGTTTTCGGTTCAGTGTTACGGTTGGAGATAGCGTCAGGGTCAGGTTAGGGTTGGGGTTGAGCTTCAGGTGTCTGCCTAGGGTTAGGGTTAGGTCTATGGTTTGAGTTATGCTTCAGGTTAGGTTAGGTTTGAACTTAGTTTGAGGGAGTAAGTTTAGGGCTACTGTTAGTTTTCGGTTCAGTGTTACGGTTAGAGATAGCGTCAGGGTCAGGTTAGGGTTGTGGTTGAGTTTCAGGTGTCCGCCTAGGGTTAGGGTTAGGTCTATGGTTTCATTTAGGCTTCAGGTTAGGTTAGGTTTGAAGTTAGTTTGAGGGAGTAAGTTTAGGGCTATTGTTAGTTTTCGGTTAACTGTTACAGTTGGAGTAAGCGTCAGGGTCAGGTTAGGGTGGGGGTTAAGCATAAGGTGTCCGCCTAGGGTTAGGGTTAGGTCTATGATTTGATTTAGGCTTCAGGTTAGGTTAGGTTTGAACTTAGTTTGAGGGAGTCAGTTTAGGGCTACTGTTAGTTTTCGGTTAACTGTTACGGTTGGAGTAAGCGTCAGGGTCAGGTTAGGTTTGGGGTTGAGTTTAAGGTGTCCGCCTAGGGTTAGGGTTAGGTGTATGGTTTGATTTAGGCTTCAAGTTAGGTTAGGTTTGAACTTAGTTTGAGGAAGTAAGTTTAGGGCTACTGTTAGTTTTCGGTTCAGTGTTACGGTTGGAGATAGCGTCAGGGTCAGGTTAGGGTTGTGGTTGAGCTTCAGGTGTCCGCCTAGGGTTAGGGTTAGGTCTATTGTTTGAGTTAGGCTTCAGGTTAGGTTAGGTTTGAACTTAGTTTGAGGGAGACAGTTTAGGGCTACTGTTAGTTTTCATTTAACTGTTACGGTTGGAGTAAGCGTCAGGATCAGGTTAGGGTGGGGGTTAAGCATAAGGTGTCCGCCTAGGGTTAGGGTTAGGTCTATGGTTTCATTTAGGCTTCAGGTTAGGTTAGGATTGAACGTAGTTTGAGGGAGTAAGTTTAGGGCTACTGTTAGTTTTCGGTTCAATGTTACGTTTGGAGTTAGCGTGAGGGTCCGGTTAGGGTTGGGGTTGAGCTTAAGGTGTCCGCCTAGGGTTAGGGTTAGGTCTGTGGTTTGAGTTAGGCTTCAGGTTAGGATAGGTTTGAACTTAGTTTGAGGGAGTAAGTTTAGGGCTACTGTTAGTTTTCGGGTAACTGTTACTGTTGGAGTTAGCGTCAGGGCCAGGTTAGGGTTGGGGTTGAGCTTAAGGTGTCCGCCTAGGGTTAGGGTTAGGTCTATGGTTTGAGTTATGCTTCAGGTTAGGTTAGGTTTGAACTTAGTTTGAGGGAGTAAGTTTAGGGCTACTGTTAGTTTTCGGTTCCGTGTTACGGTTAGAGATAGCGTCAGGGTCTGCTTAGGGTTGTGGTTGAGTTTCAGGTGTCCGCCTAGGGTTAGGGTTAGGTCTATGGTTTGAGTTAGGCTTCAAATTAGGTTAGGTTTGAAGTTAGTTTGAGGGAGTAAGTTTAGGGCTACTGTTAGTTTTCGGGTAACTGTTACTGTTGTAGTTAGCGTCAGGGCCAGGTTAGGTTTGGGGTTGAGCTTAAGGTGTCCGCCTAGGGTTAGGGTTAGGTGTATGGTTTGATTTAGGCTTCAGGTTAGGTTAGGTTTGAACTTAGTTTGAGGGAGTAAGTTTAGGGCTACTGTTAGTTTTCGTTTATCTGTTACGGTTGGAGTAAGCGTCAGGGTCAGGTTAGGGTGGGGGTTAAGCATAAGGTGTCCGCCTAGGGTTAGGGTTAGGTCTATGGTTTCATTTAGGCTTCAGGTTAGGTTAGGATTGAACTTAGTTTGAGGGAGTAAGTTTAGGGCCACTGTTAGTTTTCGGTTCAGTGTTACGGTTGGATTTAGCCTCAGGGTCAGGTTAGCGTTGGGGTTAAGCTTAAGGTGTCCGCCTAGGGTTAGGGTTAAGTCTATTGTTTGAGTTAGGCTTCAGGTTAGGTTAGGTTTGAACTTAGTTTGAGGGAGACAGTTTAGGGCTACTGTTAGTTTTCGTTTAACTGTTACGGTTGGAATAAGCGTCAGGGTCAGGTTAGGGTGGGGGTTAAGCATAAGGTGTCCACCTAGGGTTAGGGTTAGGTCTATGGTTTCATTTAGGCTTCAGGTTAGTTTAGGATTGAACTTAGTTTGAGGGAGTAAGTTTAGGGCTACTGTTAGTTTTCGGTTCAATGTTACGTTTGGAGTTAGCGTGACGGTCCGGTTAGGGTTGGGGTTGAGCTTAAGGTGTCTGCCTAGGGTTAGGGTTAGGTCTGTGGTTTGAGTTAGGCTTCAGGTTAGGTTAGGTTTGAACTTAGTTTGAGGGAGTAAGTTTAGGGCTACTGTTAGTTTTCGGTTAACTGTTACGGTTGGAGTAAGCGTCAGGGTCAGGTTAGGGTTGGGGTCAAGCTTAAGGTGTCCTCCTAGGGTTAGGGTTAGGTCTGTGGTTTGAGTGAGGCTTCAGGTTAGGTTAGGTTTGAACTTAGTTTGAGGGAGTAAGTTTAGGGCTACTGTTAGTTTTCGGTTCAGTGTTACGGTTGGAGATAGCGTCAGGGTCAGGTTAGGGTTGTGATTGAGCTTCAGGTGTCCGCCTAGGGTTAGGGTTAGGTCTATGGTTTGAGTTAGGGTCCAGGTTAGGGTAGGTTTGAACTTAGTTTGAGGGAGTAAGTTTAGGGCTACTGTTAGTTTTCGGTTCAGTGTTACGGTTGGAGATAGCGTCAGGGTCTGGTTAGGGTTGTGGTTGAGTTTCAGGTGTCCGCCTAGGGTTAGGGTTAGGTCTATGGTTTGAGTTAGGCTTCAAGTTAGGTTAGGTTTGAAGTTAGTTTGAGGGAGTAAGTTTAGGGCTACTGTTAGTTTTCGGGTAACTGTTACTGTTGGAGTTAGCGTCAGGGCCAGGTTAGGGTTGGGGTTGAGCTTAAGGTGTCCGCCTAGGGTTAGGGTTAGGTGTATGGTTTGATTTAGGCTTCAGGTTAGGTTAGGTTTGAAGTTAGTTTGAGGGAGTAAGTTTAGGGCTATTGTTAGTTTTCGGTTAACTGTTACAGTTGGAGTAAGCGTCAGGGTCAGGTTAGGGTGGGGGTTAAGCATAAGGTGTCCGCCTAGGGTTAGGGTTAGGTCTATGATTTGATTTAGGCTTCAGGTTAGGTTAGGTTTGAACTTAGTTTGAGGGAGTCAATTTAGGGCTACTGTTAGTTTTCGGTTAACTGTTACGGTTGGAGTAAGCGTCAGGGTCAGGTTAGGTTTGGGGTTGAGTTTAAGGTGTCCGCCTAGGGTTAGGGTTAGGTGTATGGTTTGATTTAGGCTTCAAGTTAGGTTAGGTTTGAACTTAGTTTGAGGAAGTAAGTTTAGGGCTAATGTTAGTTTTCGGTTCAGTGTTACGGTTGGAGATAGCGTCAGGGTCAGGTTAGGGTTGTGGTTGAGCTTCAGGTGTCCGCCTAGGGTTAGGGTTAGGTCTATTGTTTGAGTTAGGCTTCAGGTTAGGTTAGGTTTGAACTTAGTTTGAGGGAGACAGTTTAGGGCTACTGTTAGTTTTCATTTAACTGTTACGGTTGGAGTAAGCGTCAGGATCAGGTTAGGGTGGGGGTTAAGCATAAGGTGTCCGCCTAGGGTTAGGGTTAGGTCTATGGTTTCATTTAGGCTTCAGGTTAGGTTAGGATTGAACGTAGTTTGAGGGAGTAAGTTTAGGGCTACTGTTAGTTTTCGGTTCAATGTTACGTTTGGAGTTAGCGTGAGGGTCCGGTTAGGGTTGGGGTTGAGCTTAAGGTGTCCGCCTAGGGTTAGGGTTAGGTCTGTGGTTTGAGTTAGGCTTCAGGTTAGGTTAGGTTTGAACTTAGTTTGAGGGAGTAAGTTTAGGGCTACTGTTAGTTTTCGGGTAACTGTTACTGTTGGAGTTAGCGTCAGGGCCAGGTTAGGGTTGGGGTTGAGCTTAAGGTGTCCGCCTAGGGTTAGGGTTAGGTCTGTGGTTTGAGTTAGGCTTCAGGTTAGGTTAGGATTGAACTTAGTTTGAGGGAGTAAGTTTAGGGCTACTGTTAGTTTTCGGTTCAGTGTTACGGTTGGAGATAGCGTCAGGGTCAGGTTAGGGTTGGGGTTGAGCTTCAGGTGTCCGCCTAGGGTTAGGGTTAGGTCTATGGTTTGAGTTATGCTTCAGGTTAGGTTAGGTTTGAACTTAGTTTGAGGGAGTAAGTTTAGGGCTACTGTTAGTTTTCGGTTCAGTGTTACGGTTAGAGATAGCGTCAGGGGTCTGGTTAGGGTTGTGGTTGAGTTTCAGGTGTCCGCCTAGGGTTAGGGTTAGGTCTATGGTTTGAGTTAGGCTTCAAATTAGGTTAGGTTTGAAGTTAGTTTGAGGGAGTAAGTTTAGGGCTACTGTTAGTTTTCGGGTAACTGTTACTGTTGTAGTTAGCGTCAGGGCCAGGTTAGGTTTGGGGTTGAGCTTAAGGTGTCCGCCTAGGGTTAGGGTTAGGTGTATGGTTTGATTTAGGCTTCAGGTTAGGTTAGGTTTGAACTTAGTTTGAGGGAGTAAGTTTAGGGCTACTGTTAGTTTTCGTTTATCTGTTACGGTTGGAGTAAGCGTCAGGGTCAGGTTAGGGTGGGGGTTAAGCATAAGGTGTCCGCCTAGGGTTAGGGTTAGGTCTATGGTTTCATTTAGGCTTCAGGTTAGGTTAGGATTGAACTTAGTTTGAGGGAGTAAGTTTAGGGCCACTGTTAGTTTTCGGTTCAGTGTTACGGTTGGATTTAGCCTCAGGGTCAGGTTAGGGTTGGGGTTAAGCTTAAGGTGTCCGCCTAGGGTTAGGGTTAAGTCTATTGTTTGAGTTAGGCTTCAGGTTAGGTTAGGTTTGAACTTAGTTTGAGGGAGACAGTTTAGGGCTACTGTTAGTTTTCGTTTAACTGTTACGGTTGGAGTAAGCGTCAGGGTCAGGTTAGGGTGGGGGTTAAGCATAAGGTGTCCACCTAGGGTTAGGGTTAGGTCTATGGTTTCATTTAGGCTTCAGGTTAGGTTAGGATTGAACTTAGTTTGAGGGAGTAAGTTTAGGGCTACTGTTAGTTTTCGGTTCAATGTTACGTTTGGAGTTAGCGTGACGGTCCGGTTAGGGTTGGGGTTGAGCTTAAGGTGTCCGCCTAGGGTTAGAGTTAGGTCTGTGGTTTGAGTTAGGCTTCAGGTTAGGTTAGGTTTGAACTTAGTTTGAGGGAGTAAGTTTAGGGCTACTGTTAGTTTTCGGGTAACTGTTACTGTTGGAGTTAGCGTCAGGGCCAGGTTAGGGTTGGGGTTGAGCTTAAGGTGTCCGCCTAGGGTTAGGGTTAGGTCTGTGGTTTGAGTTAGGCTTCAGGTTAGGTTAGGATTGAACTTAGTTTGAGGGAGTAAGTTTAGGGCTACTGTTAGTTTTCGGTTCAGTGTTACGGTTGGAGATAGCGTCAGGGTCAGGTTAGGGTTGGGGTTGAGCTTCAGGTGTCCGCCTAGGGTTAGGGTTAGGTCTATGGTTTGAGTTATGCTTCAGGTTAGGTTAGGTTTGAACTTAGTTTGAGGGAGTAAGTTTAGGGCTACTGTTAGTGTTCGGTTCAGTGTTACGGTTAGGGATAGCGTCAGGGTCTGGTTAGGGTTGTGGTTGAGTTTCAGGTGTCCGCCTAGGGTTAGGGTTAGGTCTATGGTTTGAGTTAGGCTTCAAATTAGGTTAGGTTTGAAGTTAGTTTGAGGGAGTAAGTTTAGGGCTACTGTTAGTTTTCGGGTAACTGTTACTGTTGTAGTTAGCGTCAGGGCCAGGTTAGGTTTGGGGTTGAGCTTAAGGTGTCCGCCTAGGGTTAGGGTTAGGTGTATGGTTTGATTTAGGCTTCAGGTTAGGTTAGGTTTGAACTTAGTTTGAGGGAGTAAGTTTAGGGCTACTGTTAGTTTTCGTTTATCTGTTACGGTTGGAGTAAGCGTCAGGGTCAGGTTAGGGTGGGGGTTAAGCATAAGGTGTCCGCCTAGGGTTAGGGTTAGGTCTATGGTTTCATTTAGGCTTCAGGTTGGGTTAGGATTGAACTTAGTTTGAGGGAGTAAGTTTAGGGCCACTGTTAGTTTTCGGTTCAGTGTTACGGTTGGATTTAGCCTCAGGGTCAGGTTAGGGTTGGGGTTAAGCTTAAGGTGTCCGCCTAGGGTTAGGGTTAAGTCTATTGTTTGAGTTAGGCTTCAGGTTAGGTTAGGTTTGAACTTAGTTTGAGGGAGACAGTTTAGGGCTACTGTTAGTTTTCGTTTAACTGTTACGGTTGGAGTAAGCGTCAGGGTCAGGTTAGGGTGGGGGTTAAGCATAAGGTGTCCACCTAGGGTTAGGGTTAGGTCTATGGTTTCATTTAGGCTTCAGGTTAGGTTAGGATTGAACTTAGTTTGAGGGAGTAAGTTTAGGGCTACTGTTAGTTTTCGGTTCAATGTTACGTTTGGAGTTAGCGTGACGGTCCGGTTAGGGTTGGGGTTGAGCTTAAGGTGTCTGCCTAGGGTTAGGGTTAGGTCTGTGGTTTGAGTTAGGCTTCAGGTTAGGTTAGGTTTGAACTTAGTTAGAGGGAGTAAGTTTAGGGCTACTGTTAGTTTTCGGTTAACTGTTACGGTTGGAGTAAGCGTCAGGGTCAGGTTAGGGTTGGGGTCAAGCTTAAGGTGTCCTCCTAGGGTTAGGGTTAGGTCTGTGGTTTGAGTGAGGCTTCAGGTTAGGTTAGGTTTGAACTTAGTTTGAGGGAGTAAGTTTAGGGCTACTGTTAGTTTTCGGTTCAATGTTATGTTTGGAGATAGCGTCAGGGTCAGGTTAGGGTTGTGATTGAGCTTCAGGTGTCCGCCTAGGGTTAGGGTTAGGTCTATGGTTTGAGTTAGGGTCCAGGTTAGGGTAGGTTTGAACTTAGTTTGAGGGAGTAAGTTTAGGGCTACTGTTAGTTTTCGGTTCAGTGTTACGGTTGGAGATAGCGTCAGGGTCTGGTTAGGGTTGTGGTTGAGTTTCAGGTGTCCGCCTAGGGATAGGGTTAGGTCTATGGTTTGAGTTAGGCTTCAAGTTAGGTTAGGTTTGAAGTTAGTTTGAGGGAGTAAGTTTAGGGCTACTGTTAGTTTTCGGTTCAGTGTTACTGTTGGAGTTAGCGTCAGGGCCAGGTTAGGGTTGGGGTTGAGCTTAAGGTGTCCGACTAGGGTTAGGGTTAGGTGTATGGTTTGATTTAGGCTTCAGGTTAGGTTAGGTTTGAAGTTAGTTTGAGGGAGTAAGTTTAGGGCTATTGTTAGTTTTCGGTTAACTGTTACAGTTGGAGTAAGCGTCAGGGTCAGGTTAGGGTGGGGGGTTAAGCATAAGGTGTCCGCCTAGGGTTAGGGTTAGGTCTATGATTTGATTTAGGCTTCAGGTTAGGTTAGGTTTGAACTTAGTTTGAGGGAGTAAGTTTAGGGCTACTGTTAGTTTTCGTTTATCTGTTACGGTTGGAGTAAGCGTCAGGGGTCAGGTTAGGGTGGGGGTTAAGCATAAGGTGTCCGCCTAGGGTTAGGTTAGGTCTATGGTTTCATTTAGGCTTCAGGTTGGGTTAGGATTGAACTTAGTTTGAGGGAGTAAGTTTAGGGCCACTGTTAGTTTTCGGTTCAGTGTTACGGTTGGATTTAGCCTCAGGGTCAGGTTAGGGTTGGGGTTAAGCTTAAGGTGTCCGCCTAGGGTTAGGGTTAAGTCTATTGTTTGAGTTAGGCTTCAGGTTAGGTTAGGTTTGAACTTAGTTTGAGGGAGACAGTTTAGGGCTACTGTTAGTTTTCGTTTAACTGTTACGGTTGGAGTAAGCGTCAGGGTCAGGTTAGGGTGGGGGGTTAAGCATAAGGTGTCCACCTAGGGTTAGGGTTAGGTCTATGGTTTCATTTAGGCTTCAGGTTAGGTTAGGATTGAACTTAGTTTGAGGGAGTAAGTTTAGGGCTACTGTTAGTTTTCGGTTCAATGTTACGTTTGGAGTTAGCGTGACGGTCCGGTTAGGGTTGGGGTTGAGCTTAAGGTGTCTGCCTAGGGTTAGGGTTAGGTCTGTGGTTTGAGTTAGGCTTCAGGTTAGGTTAGGTTTGAACTTAGTTAGAGGGAGTAAGTTTAGGGCTACTGTTAGTTTTCGGTTAACTGTTACGGTTGGAGTAAGCGTCAGGGTCAGGTTAGGGTTTGGGGTCAAGCTTAAGGTGTCCCTCCTAGGGTTAGGGTTAGGTCTGTGGTTTGAGTGAGGCTTCAGGTTAGGTTAGGTTTGAACTTAGTTTGAGGGAGTAAGTTTAGGGCTACTGTTAGTTTTCGGTTCAATGTTACGTTTGGAGATAGCGTCAGGGTCAGGTTAGGGTTGTGATTGAGCTTCAGGTGTCCGCCTAGGGTTAGGGTTAGGTCTATGGTTTGAGTTAGGGTCCAGGGTTAGGGTAGGTTTGAACTTAGTTTGAGGGAGTAAGTTTAGGGCTACTGTTAGTTTTCGGTTCAGTGTTACGGTTGGAGATAGCGTCAGGGTCTGGTTAGGGTTGTGGTTGAGTTTCAGGTGTCCGCCTAGGGATAGGGTTAGGTCTATGGTTTGAGTTAGGCTTCAAGTTAGGTTAGGTTTGAAGTTAGTTTTGAGGGAGTAAGTTTAGGGCTACTGTTAGTTTTCGGGTAACTGTTACTGTTGGAGTTAGCGTCAGGGCCAGGTTAGGGTTGGGGTTGAGCTTAAGGTGTCCGCCTAGGGTTAGGGTTAGGTGTATGGTTTGATTTAGGCTTCAGGTTAGGTTAGGTTTGAAGTTAGTTTGAGGGAGTAAGTTTAGGGCTATTGTTAGTTTTCGGTTAACTGTTACAGTTGGAGTAAGCGTCAGGGTCAGGTTAGGGTGGGGGTTAAGCATAAGGTGTCCGCCTAGGCTTAGGGTTAGGTCTATGATTTGCTTTAGGCTTCAGGTTAGGTTAGGTTTGAACTTAGCTTGAGGGAGTCAGTTTAGGGCTACTGTTAGATTTCGGTTAACTGTTACGGTTGGAGTAAGCGTCAGGGTCAGGTTAGGTTTTGGGGTTGTGCTTAAGGTGTCCGCCTAGGGTTAGGGTTAGGTCTGTGGTTTGAGTTAGTCCTCAGGTTAGGTTAGGATTGAACTTAGTTTGAGGGAGTAAGTTTAGGGCTACTGTTAGTTTTCGGTTCAGTGTTACGGTTGGAGATAGCGTCAGGGTCAGGTTAGGGTTGGGGTTGAGCTTCAGGTGTCCGCCTAGGGTTAGGGTTAGGTCCTATGGTTTGAGTTATGCTTCAGGTTAGGTTAGGTTTGAACTTAGTTTGAGGGAGTAAGTTTAGGGCTACTGTTAGTTTTCGGTTCAGTGTTACGGTTAGAGATAGCGTCAGGGTCAGGTTAGGGTTGTGGTTGAGTTTCAGGTGTCCGCCTAGGGTTAGGGTTAGGTCTATGGTTTCATTTAGGCTTCAGGTTAGGTTAGGTTTGAAGTTAGTTTGAGGGAGTAAGTTTAGGGCTATTGTTAGTTTTCGGTTAACTGTTTACAGTTGGAGTAAGCGTCAGGGTCAGGTTAGGGTGGGGGTTAAGCATAAGGTGTCCGCCTAGGGTTAGGGTTAGGTCTAATGATTTGATTTAGGCTTCAGGTTAGGTTAGGTTTGAACTTAGTTTGAGGGAGTCAGTTTAGGGCTACTGTTAGTTTTCGGTTAACTGTTACGGTTGGAGTAAGCGTCAGGGTCAGGTTAGGTTTGGGGTTGAGTTTAAGGTGTCCGCCTAGGGTTAGGGTTAGGTGTATGGTTTGATTTAGGCTTCAAGTTAGGTTAGGTTTGAACTTAGTTTGAGGAAGTAAGTTTAGGGCTACTGTTAGTTTTCGGTTCAGTGTTACGGTTGGAGATAGCGTCAGGGTCAGGTTAGGGTTGTGGTTGAGCTTCAGGTGTCCGCCTAGGGTTAGGGTTAGGTCTATTGTTTGAGTTAGGCTTCAGGTTAGGTTAGGTTTGAACTTAGTTTGAGGGAGACAGTTTAGGGCTACTGTTAGTTTTCATTTAACTGTTACGGTTGGAGTAAGCGTCAGGATCAGGTTAGGGTGGGGGGTTAAGCATAAGGTGTCCGCCTAGGGTTAGGGTTAGGTCTATGGTTTCATTTAGGCTTCAGGTTAGGTTAGGATTGAACGTAGTTTGAGGGAGTAAGTTTAGGGCTACTGTTAGTTTTCGGTTCAATGTTACGTTTGGAGTTAGCGTGAGGGTCCGGTTAGGGGTTGGGGTTGAGCTTAAGGTGTCTGCCTAGGGTTAGGGTTAGGTCTGTGGTTTGAGTTAGGCTTCAGGTTAGGATAGGTTTGAACTTAGTTTGAGGGAGTAAGTTTAGGGCTACTGTTAGTTTTCGGGTAACTGTTACTGTTGGAGTTAGCGTCAGGGCCAGGTTAGGGTTGGGGTTGAGCTTAAGGTGTCCGCCTAGGGTTAGGGTTAGGTCTATGGTTTGAGTTATGCTTCAGGTTAGGTTAGGTTTGAACTTAGTTTGAGGGAGTAAGTTTAGGGCTACTGTTAGTTTTCGGTTCAGTGTTACGGTTAGAGATAGCGTCAGGGTCTGCTTAGGGTTGTGGTTGAGTTTCAGGTGTCCGCCTAGGGTTAGGGTTAGGTCTATGGTTTGAGTTAGGCTTCAAATTAGGTTAGGTTTGAAGTTAGTTTGAGGGAGTAAGTTTAGGGCTACTGTTAGTTTTCGGGTAACTGTTACTGTTGTAGTTAGCGTCAGGGCCAGGTTAGGTTTGGGGTTGAGCTTAAGGTGTCCGCCTAGGGTTAGGGTTAGGTGTATGGTTTGATTTAGGCTTCAGGTTAGGTTAGGTTTGAACTTAGTTTGAGGGAGTAAGTTTAGGGCTACTGTTAGTTTTCGTTTATCTGTTACGGTTGGAGTAAGCGTCAGGGTCAGGTTAGGGTGGGGGTTAAGCATAAGGTGTCCGCCTAGGGTTAGGGTTAGGTCTATGGTTTCATTTAGGCTTCAGGTTAGGTTAGGATTGAACTTAGTTTGAGGGAGTAAGTTTAGGGCCACTGTTAGTTTTCGGTTCAGTGTTACGGTTGGATTTAGCCTCAGGGTCAGGTTAGCGTTGGGGTTAAGCTTAAGGTGTCCGCCTAGGGTTAGGGTTAAGTCTATTGTTTGAGTTAGGCTTCAGGTTAGGTTAGGTTTGAACTTAGTTTGAGGGAGACAGTTTAGGGCTACTGTTAGTTTTCGTTTAACTGTTACGGTTGGAATAAGCGTCAGGGTCAGGTTAGGGTGGGGGTTAAGCATAAGGTGTCCACCTAGGGTTAGGGTTAGGTCTATGGTTTCATTTAGGCTTCAGGTTAGTTTAGGATTGAACTTAGTTTGAGGGAGTAAGTTTAGGGCTACTGTTAGTTTTCGGTTTCAATGTTACGTTTGGAGTTAGCGTGACGGTCCGGTTAGGGTTGGGGTTGAGCTTAAGGTGTCTGCCTAGGGTTAGGGTTAGGTCTGTGGTTTGAGTTAGGCTTCAGGTTAGGTTAGGTTTGAACTTAGTTTGAGGGAGTAAGTTTAGGGCTACTGTTAGTTTTCGGTTAACTGTTACGGTTGGAGTAAGCGTCAGGGTCAGGTTAGGGTTGGGGTCAAGCTTAAGGTGTCCTTCTAGGGTTAGGGTTAGGTCTGTGGTTTGAGTGAGGCTTCAGGTTAGGTTAGGTTTGAACTTAGTTTGAGGGAGTAAGTTTAGGGCTACTGTTAGTTTTCGGTTCAGTGTTACGGTTGGAGATAGCGTCAGGGTCAGGTTAGGGTTGTGATTGAGCTTCAGGTGTCCGCCTAGGGTTAGGGTTAGGTCTATGGTTTGAGTTAGGGTCCAGGTTAGGGTAGGTTTGAACTTAGTTTGAGGGAGTAAGTTTAGGGCTACTGTTAGTTTTCGGTTCAGTGTTACGGTTGGAGATAGCGTCAGGGTCTGGTTAGGGTTGTGGTTGAGTTTCAGGTGTCCGCCTAGGGTTAGGGTTAGGTCTATGGTTTGAGTTAGGCTTCAAGTTAGGTTAGGTTTGAAGTTAGTTTGAGGGAGTAAGTTTAGGGCTACTGTTAGTTTTCGGGTAACTGTTACTGTTGGAGGTTAGCGTCAGGGCCAGGTTAGGGTTGGGGTTGAGCTTAAGGTGTCCGCCTAGGGTTAGGGTTAGGTGTATGGTTTGATTTAGGCTTCAGGTTAGGTTAGGTTTGAAGTTAGTTTGAGGGAGTAAGTTTAGGGCTATTGTTAGTTTTCGGTTAACTGTTACAGTTGGAGTAAGCGTCAGGGTCAGGTTAGGGTGGGGGGTTAAGCATAAGGTGTCCGCCTAGGGTTAGGGTTAGGTCTATGATTTGATTTAGGCTTCAGGTTAGGTTAGGTTTGAACTTAGTTTGAGGGAGTCAATTTAGGGCTACTGTTAGTTTTCGGTTAACTGTTACGGTTGGAGTAAGCGTCAGGGTCAGGTTAGGTTTGGGGTTGAGTTTAAGGTGTCCGCCTAGGGTTAGGGTTAGGTGTATGGTTTGATTTAGGCTTCAAGTTAGGTTAGGTTTGAACTTAGTTTGAGGAAGTAAGTTTAGGGCTAATGTTAGTTTTCGGTTCAGTGTTACGGTTGGAGATAGCGTCAGGGTCAGGTTAGGGTTGTGGTTGAGCTTCAGGTGTCCGCCTAGGGTTAGGGTTAGGTCTATTGTTTGAGTTAGGCTTCAGGTTAGGTTAGGTTTGAACTTAGTTTGAGGGAGACAGTTTAGGGCTACTGTTAGTTTTCATTTAACTGTTACGGTTGGAGTAAGCGTCAGGATCAGGTTAGGGTGGGGGTTAAGCATAAGGTGTCCGCCTAGGGTTAGGGTTAGGTCTATGGTTTCATTTAGGCTTCAGGTTAGGTTAGGATTGAACGTAGTTTGAGGGAGTAAGTTTAGGGCTACTGTTAGTTTTCGGTTCAATGTTACGTTTGGAGTTAGCGTGAGGGTCCGGTTAGGGTTGGGGTTGAGCTTAAGGTGTCCGCCTAGGGTTAGGGTTAGGTCTGTGGTTTGAGTTAGGCTTCAGGTTAGGTTAGGGTTTGAACTTAGTTTGAGGGAGTAAGTTTAGGGCTACTGTTAGTTTTTCGGGTAACTGTTACTGTTGGAGTTAGCGTCAGGGCCAGGTTAGGGTTGGGGTTGAGCTTAAGGTGTCCGCCCTAGGGTTAGGGTTAGGTCTGTGGTTTGAGTTAGGCTTCAGGTTAGGTTAGGATTGAACTTAGTTTGAGGGAGTAAGTTTAGGGCTACTGTTAGTTTTCGGTTCAGTGTTACGGTTGGAGATAGCGTCAGGGTCAGGTTAGGGTAGGGGTTGAGCTTCAGGTGTCCGCCTAGGGTTTGGGTTAGGTCTATGGTTTGAGTTATGCTTCAGGTTAGGTTAGGTTTGAACTTAGTTTTGAGGGAGTAAGTTTAGGGCTACTGTTAGTTTTCGGTTCAGTGTTACGGTTAGAGATAGCGTCAGGGTCTGGTTAGGGTTGTGGTTGAGTTTCAGGTGTCCGCCTAGGGTTAGGGTTAGGTCTATGGTTTGAGTTAGGCTTCAAATTAGGTTAGGTTTGAAGTTAGTTTGAGGGAGTAAGTTTAGGGCTACTGTTAGTTTTCGGGTAACTGTTACTGTTGTAGTTAGCGTCAGGGCCAGGTTAGGTTTGGGGTTGAGCTTAAGGTGTCCGCCTAGGGTTAGGGTTAGGTGTATGGTTTGATTTAGGCTTCAGGTTAGGTTAGGTTTGAACTTAGTTTGAGGGAGTAAGTTTAGGGCTACTGTTAGTTTTCGTTTATCTGTTACGGTTGGAGTAAGCGTCAGGGTCAGGTTAGGGTGGGGGTTAAGCATAAGGTGTCCGCCTAGGGTTAGGGTTAGGTCTATGGTTTCATTTAGGCTTCAGGTTAGGTTAGGATTGAACTTAGTTTGAGGGAGTAAGTTTAGGGCCACTGTTAGTTTTCGGTTCAGTGTTACGGTTGGATTTAGCCTCAGGGTCAGGTTAGGGTTGGGGTTAAGCTTAAGGTGTCCGCCTAGGGTTAGGGTTAAGTCTATTGTTTGAGTTAGTCTTCAGGTTAGGTTAGGTTTGAACTTAGTTTGAGGGAGACAGTTTAGGGCTACTGTTAGTTTTCGTTTAACTGTTACGGTTGGAGTAAGCGTCAGGGTCAGGTTAGGGGTGGGGGTTAAGCATAAGGTGTCCACCTAGGGTTAGGGTTAGGTCTATGGTTTCATTTAGGCTTCAGGTTAGGTTAGGATTGAACTTAGTTTGAGGGAGTAAGTTTAGGGCTACTGTTAGTTTTCGGTTCAATGTTACGTTTGGAGTTAGCGTGACGGTCCGGTTAGGGTTGGGGTTGAGCTTAAGGTGTCCGCCTAGGGTTAGAGTTAGGTCTGTGGTTTGAGTTAGGCTTCAGGTTAGGTTAGGTTTGAACTTAGTTTGAGGGAGTAAGTTTTAGGGCTACTGTTAGTTTTCCGGTAACTGTTACTGTTGGAGTTAGCGTCAGGGGCCTGGTTAGGGTTGGGGGTTGAGCTTAAGGTGTCCGCCTAGGGTTAGGGTTAGGTCTGTGGTTTGAGTTAGGCTTCAGGTTAGGTTAGGATTGAACTTAGTTTGAGGGAGTAAGTTTAGGGCTACTGTTAGTTTTCGGTTCAGTGTTACGGTTGGAGATAGCGTCAGGGTCAGGTTAGGGTTGGGGTTGAGCTTCAGGTGTCCGCCTAGGGTTAGGGTTAGGTCTATGGTTTGAGTTATGCTTCAGGTTAGGTTAGGTTTGAACTTAGTTTGAGGGAGTAAGTTTAGGGCTACTGTTAGTTTTCGGTTCAGTGTTTACGGTTAGGGATAGCGTCAGGGTCTGGTTAGGGTTGTGGTTGAGTTTCAGGTGTCCGCCTAGGGTTAGGGTTAGGTCTATGGTTTGAGTTAGGCTTCAAATTAGGTTAGGTTTGAAGTTAGTTTTGAGGGAGTAAGTTTAGGGCTACTGTTAGTTTTCGGGTAACTGTTACTGTTGTAGTTAGCGTCAGGGCCAGGTTAGGTTTGGGGTTGAGCTTAAGGTGTCCGCCTAGGGTTAGGGTTAGGTGTATGGTTTGATTTAGGCTTCAGGTTAGGTTAGGTTTGAACTTAGTTTGAGGGAGTAAGTTTAGGGCTACTGTTAGTTTTCGTTTATCTGTTACGGTTGGAGTAAGCATCAGGGTCAGGTTAGGGTGGGGGTTAAGCATAAGGTGTCCGCCCTAGGGTTAGGGTTAGGTCTATGGTTTCATTTAGGCTTCAGGTTGGGTTAGGATTGAACTTAGTTTGAGGGAGTAAGTTTAGGGGCCACTGTTAGTTTTCGGTTCAGTGTTACGGTTGGATTTAGCCTCAGGGTCAGGTTAGGGTTGGGGTTAAGCTTAAGGTGTCCGCCTAGGGTTAGGGTTAAGTCTATTGTTTGAGTTAGGCTTCAGGTTAGGTTAGGTTTGAACTTAGTTTGAGGGAGACAGTTTAGGGCTACTGTTAGTTTTCGTTTAACTGTTACGGTTGGAGTAAGCGTCAGGGTCAGGTTAGGGTGGGGGTTAAGCATAAGGTGTCCACCTAGGGTTAGGGTTAGGTCTATGGTTTCATTTAGGCTTCAGGTTAGGTTAGGATTGAACTTAGTTTTGAGGGAGTAAGTTTAGGGCTACTGTTAGTTTTCGGTTCAATGTTACGTTTGGAGTTAGCGTGACGGTCCGGTTAGGGTTGGGGTTGAGCTTAAGGTGTCTGCCTAGGGTTAGGGTTAGGTCTGTGGTTTGAGTTAGGCTTCAGGTTAGGTTAGGTTTGAACTTAGTTAGAGGGAGTAAGTTTAGGGCTACTGTTAGTTTTCGGTTAACTGTTACGGTTGGAGTAAGCGTCAGGGTCAGGTTAGGGTTGGGGTCAAGCTTAAGGTGTCCTCCTAGGGTTAGGGTTAGGTCTGTGGTTTGAGTGAGGCTTCAGGTTAGGTTAGGTTTGAACTTAGTTTGAGGGAGTAAGTTTAGGGCTACTGTTAGTTTTCGGTTCAATGTTACGTTTGGAGATAGCGTCAGGGTCAGGTTAGGGTTGTGATTGAGCTTCAGGTGTCCGCCTAGGGTTAGGGTTAGGTCTATGGTTTGAGTTAGGGTCCAGGTTAGGGTAGGTTTGAACTTAGTTTGAGGGAGTAAGTTTAGGGCTACTGTTAGTTTTCGGTTCAGTGTTACGGTTGGAGATAGCGTCAGGGTCTGGTTAGGGTTGTGGTTGAGTTTCAGGTGTCCCGCCTAGGGATAGGGTTAGGTCTATGGTTTGAGTTAGGCTTCAAGTTAGGTTAAGTTTGAAGTTAGTTTGAGGGAGTAAGTTTAGGGCTACTGTTAGTTTTCGGGGTAACTGTTACTGTTGGAGTTAGCGTCAGGGCCAGGTTAGGGTTGGGGGTTGAGCTTAAGGTGTCCGACTAGGGTTAGGGTTAGGTGTATGGTTTGATTTAGGCTTCAGGTTAGGTTAGGTTTGAAGTTAGTTTGAGGGAGTAAGTTTAGGGCTATTGTTAGTTTTCGGTTAACTGTTACAGTTGGAGTAAGCGTCAGGGTCAGGTTAGGGTGGGGGTTAAGCATAAGGTGTCCGCCTAGGCTTAGGGTTAGGTCTATGATTTGCTTTAGGCTTCAGGTTAGGTTAGGTTTGAACTTAGCTTGAGGGAGTCAGTTTAGGGCTACTGTTAGTTTTCGGTTAACTGTTACGGTTGGAGTAAGCGTCAGGGTCAGGTTAGGTTTGGGGTTGTGCTTAAGGTGTCCGCCTAGGGTTAGGGTTAGGTCTGTGGTTTGAGTTAGTCCTCAGGTTAGGTTAGGATTGAACTTAGTTTGAGGGAGTAAGTTTTAGGGCTACTGTTAGTTTTCGGTTAAGTGTCACGGTTGGAGATAGCGTCAGGGTCAGGTTAGGGTTGGGGTTGAGCTTCAGGTGTCCGCCTAGGGTTAGGGTTAGGTCTATGGTTTGAGTTATGCTTCAGGTTAGGTTAGGTTTGAACTTAGTTTGAGGGAGTAAGTTTAGGGCTACTGTTAGTTTTCGGTTCAGTGTTACGGTTAGAGATAGCGTCAGGGTCAGGTTAGGGTTGTGGTTGAGTTTCAGGTGTCCGCCTAGGGTTAGGGTTAGGTCTATGGTTTCATTTAGGCTTCAGGTTAGGTTAGGTTTGAAGTTAGTTTGAGGGAGTAAGTTTAGGGGCTATTGTTAGTTTTCGGTTAACTGTTACAGTTGGAGTAAGCGTCAGAGGGTCAGGTTAGGGTGGGGGGTTAAGCATAAGGTGTCCACCTAGGGTTAGGGTTAGGTCTATGATTTGATTTAGGCTTCAGGTTAGGTTAGGTTTGAACTTAGTTTGAGGGAGTCAGTTTAGGGCTACTGTTAGTTTTCGGTTAACTGTTACGGTTGGAGTAAGCGTCAGGGTCAGGTTAGGTTTGGGGTTGAGTTTAAGGTGTCCGCCTAGGGTTAGGGTTAGGTGTATGGTTTGATTTAGGCTTCAAGTATAGGTTAGGTTTGAACTTAGTTTGAGGAAGTAAGTTTAGGGCTACTGTTAGTTTTCGGTTCAGTGTTACGGTTGGAGATAGCGTCAGGGTCAGGTTAGGGTTGTGGTTGAGCTTCAGGTGTCCGCCTAGGGTTAGGGTTAGGTCTATTGTTTGAGTTAGGCTTCAGGTTAGGTTAGGTTTGAACTTAGTTTGAGGGAGACAGTTTAGGGCTACTGTTAGTTTTCATTTAACTGTTACGGTTGGAGTAAGCGTCAGGATCAGGTTAGGGTGGGGGTTAAGCATAAGGTGTCCGCCTAGGGTTAGGGTTAGGTCTATGGTTTCATTAGGCTTCAGGTTAGGTTAGGATTGAACGTAGTTTGAGGGAGTAAGTTTAGGGCTACTGTTAGTTTTCGGTTCAATGTTACGTTTGGAGTTAGCGTGAGGGTCCGGTTAGGGTTGGGGTTGAGCTTAAGGTGTCCGCCTAGGGTTAGGGTTAGGTCTGTGGTTTGAGTTAGGCTTCAGGTTAGGATAGGTTTGAACTTAGTTTGAGGGAGTAAGTTTAGGGCTACTGTTAGTTTTCGGGTAACTGTTACTGTTGGAGTTAGCGTCAGGGGCCAGGTTAGGGTTGGGGTTGAGCTTAAGGTGTCCGCCTAGGGTTAGGGTTAGGTCTATGGTTTGAGTTATGCTTCAGGTTAGGTTAGGTTTGAACTTAGTTTGAGGGAGTAAGTTTAGGGCTACTGTTAGTTTTCGGTTCAGTGTTACGGTTAGAGATAGCGTCAGGGTCTGCTTAGGGTTGTGGTTGAGTTTCAGGTGTCCGCCTAGGGTTAGGGTTAGGTCTATGGTTTGAGTTAGGCTTCAAATTAGGTTAGGTTTGAAGTTAGTTTGAGGGAGTAAGTTTAGGGCTACTGTTAGTTTTCGGGTAACTGTTACTGTTGTAGTTAGCGTCAGGGCCAGGTTAGGTTTGGGGTTGAGCTTAAGGTGTCCGCCTAGGGTTAGGGTTAGGTGTATGGTTTGATTTAGGCTTCAGGTTAGGTTAGGTTTGAACTTAGTTTGAGGGAGTAAGTTTAGGGCTACTGTTAGTTTTCGTTTTATCTGTTACGGTTGGAGTAAGCGTCAGGGGTCAGGTTAGGGTGGGGGTTAAGCATAAGGTGTCCGCCTAGGGTTAGGGTTAGGTCTATGGTTTCATTTAGGCTTCAGGTTAGGTTAGGATTGAACTTAGTTTGAGGGAGTAAGTTTAGGGCCACTGTTAGTTTTCGGTTCAGTGTTACGGTTGGATTTAGCCTCAGGGTCAGGTTAGGGTTGGGGTTAAGCTTAAGGTGTCCGCCTAGGGTTAGGGTTAAGTCTATTGTTTGAGATAGGCTTCAGGTTAGGTTAGGTTTGAACTTAGTTTGAGGGAGACAGTTTAGGGCTACTGTTAGTTTTCGTTTAACTGTTACGGTTGGAATAAGCGTCAGGGTCAGGTTAGGGTGGGGGTTAAGCATAAGGTGTCCACCTAGGGTTAGGGTTAGGTCTATGGTTTCATTTAGGCTTCAGGTTAGTTTAGGATTGAACTTAGTTTGAGGGAGTAAGTTTAGGGCTACTGTTAGTTTTCGGTTCAATGTTACGTTTGGAGTTAGCGTGACGGTCCGGTTAGGGTTGGGGTTGAGCTTAAGGTGTCTGCCTAGGGTTAGGGTTAGGTCTGTGGTTTGAGTTAGGCTTCAGGTTAGGTTAGGTTTGAACTTAGTTTGAGGGAGTAAGTTTAGGGCTACTGTTAGTTTTCGGTTAACTGTTACGGTTGGAGTAAGCGTCAGGGTCAGGTTAGGGTTGGGGTCAAGCTTAAGGTGTCCTCCTAGGGTTAGGGTTAGGTCTGTGGTTTGAGTGAGGCTTCAGGTTAGGTTAGGTTTGAACTTAGTTTGAGGGAGTAAGTTTAGGGCTACTGTTAGTTTTCGGTTCAGTGTTACGGTTGGAGATAGCGTCAGGGTCAGGTTAGGGTTGTGATTGAGCTTCAGGTGTCCGCCTAGGGTTAGGGTTAGGTCTATGGTTTGAGTTAGGGTCCAGGTTAGGGTAGGTTTGAACTTAGTTTGAGGGAGTAAGTTTAGGGCTACTGTTAGTTTTCGGTTCAGTGTTACGGTTGGAGATAGCGTCAGGGTCTGGTTAGGGTTGTGGTTGAGTTTCAGGTGTCCGCCTAGGGTTAGGGTTAGGTCTATGGTTTGAGTTAGGCTTCAAGTTAGGTTAGGTTTGAAGTTAGTTTGAGGGAGTAAGTTTAGGGCTACTGTTAGTTTTCGGGTAACTGTTACTGTTGGAGTTAGCGTCAGGGCCAGGTTAGGGTTGGGGTTGAGCTTAAGGGTGTCCGCCTAGGGTTAGGGTTAGGTGTATGGTTTGATTTAGGCTTCAGGTTAGGTTAGGTTTGAAGTTAGTTTGAGGGAGTAAGTTTAGGGCTATTGTTAGTTTTCGGTTAACTGTTACAGTTGGAGTAAGCGTCAGGGTCAGGTTAGGGTGGGGGTTAAGCATAAGGTGTCCGCCTAGGGTTAGGGTTAGGTCTATGATTTGATTTAGGCTTCAGGTTAGGTTAGGTTTGAACTTAGTTTTGAGGGAGTCAATTTAGGGCTACTGTTAGTTTTCGGTTAACTGTTACGGTTGGAGTAAGCGTCAGGGTCAGGTTAGGTTTGGGGTTGAGTTTAAGGTGTCCGCCTAGGGTTAGGGTTAGGTGTATGGTTTGATTTAGGCTTCAAGTTAGGTTAGGTTTTGAACTTAGTTTGAGGAAGTAAGTTTAGGGCTACTGTTAGTTTTCGGTTCAGTGTTACGGTTGGAGATAGCGTCAGGGGTCAGGTTAGGGTTGTGGTTGAGCTTCAGGTGTCCGCCTAGGGTTAGGGTTAGGGTCTATTGTTTGAGTTAGGCTTCAGGTTAGGTTAGGTTTGAACTTAGTTTGAGGGAGACAGTTTAGGGCTACTGTTAGTTTTCATTTAAACTGTTACGGTTGGAGTAAGCGTCAGGATCAGGTTAGGGTGGGGGTTAAGCATAAGGTGTCCGCCTAGGGTTAGGGTTAGGTCTATGGTTTCATTTAGGCTTCAGGTTAGGTTAGGATTGAACGTAGTTTGAGGGAGTAAGTTTAGGGGCTACTGTTAGTTTTCGGTTCAATGTTACGTTTGGAGTTAGCTTGAGGGTCCGGTTAGGGTTGGGGTTGAGCTTAAGGTGTCCGCCTAGGGTTAGGGTTAGGTCTGTGGTTTGAGTTAGGCTTCAGGTTAGGTTAGGTTTGAACTTAGTTTTGAGGCAGTAAGTTTAGGGCTACTGTTAGTTTTCGGGTAACTGTTACTGTTGGAGTTAGCGTCAGGGCCAGGTTAGGGTTGGGGTTGAGCTTAAGGTGTCCGCCTAGGGTTAGGGTTAGGTCTGTGGTTTGAGTTAGGCTTCAGGTTAGGTTAGGATTGAACTTAGTTTGAGGGAGTAAGTTTAGGGCTACTGTTAGTTTTCGGTTCAGTGTTACGGTTGGAGATAGCGTCAGGGTCAGGTTAGGGTTGGGGTTGAGCTTCAGGTGTCCGCCTAGGGTTAGGGTTAGGTCTATGGTTTGAGTTATGCTTCAGGTTAGGTTAGGTTTGAACTTAGTTTGAGGGAGTAAGTTTAGGGCTACTGTTAGTTTTCGGTTCAGTGTTACGGTTAGAGATAGCGTCAGGGTCTGGTTAGGGTTGTGGTTGAGTTTCAGGTGTCCGCCTAGGGTTAGGGTTAGGTCTATGGTTTGAGTTAGGCTTCAAATTAGGTTAGGTTTGAAGTTAGTTTGAGGGAGTAAGTTTAGGGCTACTGTTAGTTTTCGGGTAACTGTTACTGTTGTAGTTAGCGTCAGGGCCAGGTTAGGTTTGGGGTTGAGCTTAAGGTGTCCGCCTAGGGTTAGGGTTAGGTGTATGGTTTGATTTAGGCTTCAGGTTAGGTTAGGTTTGAACTTAGTTTGAGGGAGTAAGTTTAGGGCTACTGTTAGTTTTCGTTTATCTGTTACGGTTGGAGTAAGCGTCAGGGTCAGGTTAGGGTGGGGGTTAAGCATAAGGTGTCCGCCTAGGGTTAGGGTTAGGTCTATGGTTTCATTTAGGCTTCAGGTTAGGTTAGGATTGAACTTAGTTTGAGGGAGTAAGTTTAGGGCCACTGTTAGTTTTCGGTTCAGTGTTACGGTTGGATTTAGCCTCAGGGTCAGGTTAGGGGTTGGGGTTAAGCTTAAGGTGTCCGCCTAGGGTTAGGGTTAAGTCTATTGTTTGAGTTAGGCTTCAGGTTAGGTTAGGTTTGAACTTAGTTTTGAGGGAGACAGTTTAGGGCTACTGTTAGTTTTCGTTTAACTGTTACGGTTGGAGTAAGCGTCAGGGTCAGGTTAGGGTGGGGGTTAAGCATAAGGTGTCCACCCTAGGGTTAGGGTTAGGTCTATGGTTTCATTTAGGCTTCAGGTTAGGTTAGGATTGAACTTAGTTTGAGGGAGTAAGTTTAGGGCTACTGTTAGTTTTCGGTTCAATGTTACGTTTGGAGTTAGCGTGACGGTCCGGTTAGGGTTGGGGTTGAGCTTAAGGTGTCTGCCTAGGGTTAGGGTTAGGTCTGTGGTTTGAGTTAGGCTTCAGGTTAGGTTAGGTTTGAACTTAGTTTGAGGGAGTAAGTTTAGGGCTACTGTTAGTTTTCGGTTAACTGTTACGGTTGGAGTAAGCGTCAGGGTCAGGTTAGGGTTGGGGGTCAAGCTTAAGGTGTCCTTCTAGGGTTAGGGTTAGGTCTGTGGTTTGAGTGAGGCTTCAGGTTAGGTTAGGTTTGAACTTAGTTTGAGGGAGTAAGTTTAGGGCTACTGTTAGTTTTCGGTTCAGTGTTACGGTTGGAGATAGCGTCAGGGTCAGGTTAGGGTTGTGATTGAGCTTCAGGTGTCCGCCTAGGGTTAGGGTTAGGTCTATGGTTTGAGTTAGGGTCCAGGTTAGGGTAGGTTTGAACTTAGTTTGAGGGAGTAAGTTTAGGGCTACTGTTAGTTTTCGATTCAGTGTTACGGTTGGAGATAGCGTCAGGGTCTGGTTAGGGTTGTGGTTGAGTTTCAGGTGTCCGCCTAGGGTTAGGGTTAGGTCTATGGTTTGAGTTAGGCTTCAAGTTAGGTTAGGTTTGAAGTTAGTTTGAGGGAGTAAGTTTAGGGCTACTGTTAGTTTTTCGGGTAACTGTTACTGTTGTAGTTAGCGTCAGGGCCAGGTTAGGGTTGGGGTTGAGCTTAAGGTGTCCGCCTAGGGTTAGGGTTAGGTGTATGGTTTGATTTAGGCTTCAGGTTAGGTTAGGTTTGAAGTTAGTTTGAGGGAGTAAGTTTAGGGCTATTGTTAGTTTTCGGTTAACTGTTACAGTTGGAGTAAGCGTCAGGGTCAGGTTAGGGTGGGGGTTAAGCATAATGTGTCCGCCTAGGGTTAGGGTTAGGTCTATGATTTGATTTAGGCCTTCAGGTTAGGTTAGGTTTTGAACTTAGTTTTAGGCAGTCAGTTTAGGGCTACTGTTAGTTTTCGGTTAACCTGTTACGGTTGGAGTAAGCGTCAGGGGTCAGGTTAGGTTTGGGGTTGAGTTTAAGGTGTCCCGCCTAGGGTTAGGGTTAGGTATATGGTTTGATTTAGGCTTCAAGTTAGGTTAGGTTTGAACTTAGTTTGAGGAAGTAAGTTTAGGGCTACTGTTAGTTTTCGGTTCAGTGTTACGGTTGGAGATAGCGTCAGGGTCAGGTTAGGGTTGTGGTTGAGCTTCAGGTGTCCGCCTAGGGTTAGGGTTAGGTCTATTGTTTGAGTTAGGCTTCAGGTTAGGTTAGGTTTGAACTTAGTTTGAGGGAGACAGTTTAGGGCTACTGTTTAGTTTTCATTTAACTGTTACGGTTGGAGTAAGCGTCAGGATCAGGTTAGGGTGGGGGTTAAGCATAAGGTGTCCGCCTAGGGGTTAGGGTTAGGTCTATGGTTTCATTTAGGCTTCAGGTTAGGTTAGGATTGAACGTAGTTTGAGGGAGTAAGTTTAGGGCTACTGTTAGTTTTCGGTTCAATGTTACGTTTGGAGTTAGCGTGAGGGTCCGGTTAGGGTTGGGGTTGAGCTTAAGGTGTCCGCCTAGGGTTAGGGTTAGGTCTGTGGTTTTGAGTTAGGCTTCAGGTTAGGTTAGGTTTGAACTTAGTTTGAGGGAGTAAGTTTAGGGCTACTGTTAGTTTTCGGGTAACTGTTACTGTTGGAGGTTAGCGTCAGGGCCAGGTTAGGGTTGGGGTTGAGCTTAAGGTGTCCGCCTAGGGTTAGGGTTAGGTCTGTGGTTTGAGTTAGGCTTCAGGTTAGGTTAGGATTGAACTTAGTTTGAGGGAGTAAGTTTAGGGCTACTGTTAGTTTTCGGTTCAGTGTTACGGTCGGAGATAGCGTCAGGGTCAGGTTAGGGTTGGGGTTGAGCTTCAGGTGTCCGCCTAGGGTTAGGGTTAGGTCTATGGTTTGAGTTATGCTTCAGGTTAGGGTTAGGTTTGAACTTAGTTTGAGGGAGTCAGTTTAGGGCTACTGTTAGTTTTCGGTTCAGTGTTAACGGTTAGAGATAGCGTCAGGGTCTGGTTAGGGTTGTGGTTGAGTTTCAGGTGTCCGCCTAGGGTTAGGGTTAGGTCTATGGTTTGAGTTAGGCTTCAAATTAGGTTAGGTTTGAAGTTAGTTTGAGGGAGTAAGTTTAGGGCTACTGTTAGTTTTCGGGTAACTGTTACTGTTGTAGTTAGCGTCAGGGCCAGGTTAGGTTTGGGGTTGAGCTTAAGGTGTCCGCCTAGGGTTAGGGTTAGGTGTATGGTTTGATTTAGGCTTCAGGTTAGGTTAGGTTTGAACTTAGTTTGAGGGAGTAAGTTTAGGGCTACTGTTAGTTTTCGTTTATCTGTTACGGTTGGAGTAAGCGTCAGGGGTCAGGTTAGGGTGGGGGTTAAGCATAAGGTGTCCGCCTAGGGTTAGGGGTTAGGTCTATGGTTTCATTTAGGCTTCAGGTTAGGTTAGGATTGAACTTAGTTTGAGGGAGTAAGTTTAGGGCCACTGTTAGTTTTCGGTTCAGTGTTACGGTTGGATTTAGCCTCAGGGTCAGGTTAGGGTTGGGGTTAAGCTTAAGGTGTCCGCCTAGGGTTAGGGTTAAGTCTATGGTTTGAGTTAGGCTTCAGGTTAGGTTAGGTTTGAACTTAGTTTGAGGGAGACAGTTTAGGGCTACTGTTAGTTTTCGTTTAACTGTTACGGTTGGAGTAAGCGTCAGGGTCAGGTTAGGGTGGGGGGTTAAGCATAAGGTGTCCACCTAGGGTTAGGGTTAGGTCTATGGTTTCATTTAGGCTTCAGGTTAGGTTAGGATTGAACTTAGTTTGAGGGAGTAAGTTTAGGGCTACTGTTAGTTTTCGGTTCAATGTTACGTTTGGAGTTAGCGTGACGGTCCGGTTAGGGTTGGGGTTGAGCTTAAGGTGTCTGCCTAGGGTTAGGGTTAGGTCTGTGGTGTGAGTTAGGCTTCAGGTTAGGTTAGGTTTGAACTTAGTTTGAGGGAGTAAGTTTAGGGCTACTGTTAGTTTTCGGTTAACTGTTACGGTTGGAGTAAGCGTCAGGGTCAGGTTAGGGTTGGGGTCAAGCTTAAGGTGTCCTCCTAGGGTTAGGGTTAGGTCTGTGGTTTGAGTGAGGCTTCAGGTTAGGTTAGGTTTGAACTTAGTTTGAGGGAGTAAGTTTAGGGCTACTGTTAGTTTTCGGTTCAGTGTTACGGTTGGAGATAGCGTCAGGGTCAGGTTAGGGTTGGGGTTGAGCTTCAGGTGTCCGCCTAGGGTTAGGGTTAGGTCTATGGTTTGAGTTAGGGTCCAGGTTAGGGTAGGTTTGAACTTAGTTTGAGGGAGTAAGTTTAGGGCTACTGTTAGTTTTCGGTTCAGTGTTACGGTTGGAGATAGCGTCAGGGTCTGGTTAGGGTTGTGGTTGAGTTTCAGGTGTCCGCCTAGGGTTAGGGTTAGGTCTATGGTTTGAGTTAGGCTTCAAGTTAGGTTAGGTTTGAAGTTAGTTTGAGGGAGTAAGTTTTAGGGCTACTGTTAGTTTTCGGGTAACTGTTACTGTTGGAGTTAGTGTCAGGGCCAGGTTAGGGTTGGGGTTGAGCTTAAGGTGTCCGCCTAGGGTTAGGGTTAGGTGTATGGTTTGATTTAGGCTTCAGGTTAGGTTAGGTTTGAAGTTAGTTTGAGGGAGTAAGTTTAGGGCTATTGTTAGTTTTCGGTTAACTGTTACAGTTGGAGTAAGCGTCAGGGTCAGGTTAGGGTGGGGGTTAAGCATAAGGTGTCCGCCTAGGGTTAGGGTTAGGTCTATGATTTGCTTTAGGCTTCAGGTTAGGTGAGGTTTGAACTTAGTTTGAAGGAGTCAGTTTAGGGCTACTGTTAGTTTTCGGTTAACTGTTACGGTTGGAGTAAGCGTCAGGGTCAGGTTAGGTTTGGGGTTGAGCTTAAGGTGTCCGCCTAGGGTTAGGGTTAGGTCTGTGGTTTGAGTTAGGCTTCAGGTTAGGTTAGGATTGAACTTAGTTTGAGGGAGTAAGTTTAGGGCTACTGTTAGTTTTCGGTTCAGTGTTACGGTTGGAGATAGCGTCAGGGTCAGGTTAGGGTTGGGGTTGAGCTTCAGGTGTCCGCCTAGGGTTAGGGTTAGGTCTATGGTTTGAGTTATGCTTCAGGTTAGGTTAGGTTTGAACTTAGTTTGAGGGAGTAAGTTTAGGGATACTGTTAGTTTTCGGTTCAGTGTTACGGTTAGAGATAGCGTCAGGGTCTGGTTAGGGTTGTGGTTGAGTTTCAGGTGTCCGCCTAGGGTTAGGGTTAGGTCTATGGTTTCATTTAGGCTTCAGGTTAGGTTAGGATTGAACGTAGTTTGAGGGAGTAAGTTTAGGGCTACTGTTAGTTTTCGGTTCAATGTTACGTTTGGAGTTAGCGTGAGGGTCCGGTTAGGGTTAGGGTTGAGCTTAAGGTGTCCGCCTAGGGTTAGGGTTAGGTCTGTGGTTTGAGTTAGGCTTCAGGTTAGGTTAGGTTTGAAGTTAGTTTGAGGGAGTAAGTTTAGGGCTACTGTTAGTTTTCGGGTAACTGTTACTGTTGTAGTTAGCGTCAGGGCCAGGTTAGGGTTTGGGTTGAGCTTAAGGTGTCCGCCTAGGGTTAGGGTTAGGTCTGTGGTTTGAGTTAGGCTTCAGGTTAGGTTAGGATTGAACTTAGTTTGAGGGAGTAAGTTTAGGGCTACTGTTAGTTTTCGGGTCAGTGTTACGGTTGGAGATAGCGTCAGGGTCAGGTTAGGGTTGGGGTTGAGCTTCAGGTGTCCGCCTAGGGTTAGGGTTAGGTCTATGGTTTGAGTTATGCTTCAGGTTAGTTTAGGTTTGAACTTAGTTTGAGGGAGTAAGTTTAGGGCTACTGTTAGTTTTCGGTTCAGTGTTACGGTTAGAGATAGCGTCAGGGTCTGGTTAGGGTTGTGGTTGAGTTTCAGGTGTCCGCCTAGGGTTAGGGTTAGGTCTATGGTTTGAGTTAGGCTTCAAATTAGGTTAGGTTTGAAGTTAGTTTGAGGAGTAAGTTTAGGGCTACTGTTAGTTTTCGGGTAACTGTTTACTGTTGGAGTTAGCGTCAGGGCCAGGTTAGGGTTGGGGTTGAGCTTAAGGTGTCCGCCTAGGGTTAGGGTTAGGTGTATGGTTTGAATTAGGCTTCAGGTTAGGTGAGGTTTGAAGTTAGTTTGAGGAGTAAGTTTAGGGCTATTGTTAGTTTTCGGTTAACTGTTACAGTTGGAGTAAGCGTCCGGGTCAGGTTAGGGTGGGGGGTTAAGCATAAGGTGTCCGCCTAGGGTTAGGGTTAGGTCTATGATTTGATTTAGGCTTAAGGTTAGGTTAGGTTTGAACTTAGTTTGAGTGAGTCAGTTTAGGGCTACTGTTAGTTTTCGGTTAACTGTTACGGTTGGAGTAAGCGTCAGGGTCAGGTTAGGTTTGGGGTTGAGTTTAAGGTGTCCGCCTAGGGTTAGGGTTAGGTGTATGGTTTGATTTATGCTTCAGGTTAGGTTAGGTTTGAACTTAGTTTGAGGAAGTAAGTTTAGGGCTACTGTTAGTTTTCGGTTCAGTGTTACGGGTGGAGATAGCGTCAGGGTCAGGTTAGGGTTGTGGTTGAGCTTCAGGTGTCCGCCTAGGGTTAGGGTTAGGTCTATTGTTTGAGTTAGGCTTCAGGTTAGGTTAGGTTTGAACTTAGTTTGAGGGAGACAGTTTAGGGCTACTGTTAGTTTTCATTTAACTGTTACGGTTGGAGTAAGCGTCAGGATCAGGTTAGGGTGGGGGTTAAGCATAAGGTGTCCGCCTAGGGTTAGGGTTAGGTCTATGGTTTCATTTAGGCTTCAGGTTAGGTTAGGATTGAACGTAGTTTGAGGGAGTAAGTTTAGGGCTACTGTTAGTTTTCGGTTCAATGTTACGTTTGGAGTTAGCGTGAGGGTCCGTTTAGGGTTTGGGTTGAGCTTAAGGTGTCCGCCTAGGGTTAGAGTTAGGTCTGTGGTTTGAGTTAGGCTTCAGGTTAGGTTAGGTTTGAACTTTGTTTGAGGGAGTAAGTTTAGGGCTACTGTTAGTTTTTCGGGTAACTGTTACTGTTGGAGTTAGCGTCAGGGCCAGGTTAGGGTTGGGGTTGAGCTTAAGGTGTCCGCCTAGGGTTAGGTTTAGGTCTGTGGTTTGAGTTAGGCTTCAGGTTAGGTTAGGATTGAACTTAGTTTGAGGGAGTAAGTTTAGGGCTACTGTTAGTTTTCGGTTCAGT
Organism: Tupaia tana; assembly: GCA_026018925.1. NCBI lineage: Eukaryota > Metazoa > Chordata > Mammalia > Scandentia > Tupaiidae > Tupaia > Tupaia tana. The sequence goes on from JAKSZU010000295.1 coordinate 113,453, forward strand.
GTTACGGTTGGAGATAGCGTCAGGGTCAGGTTAGGGTTGGGGTTGAGCTTCAGGTGTCCGCCTAGGGTTAGGGTTAGGTCTATGGTTTGAGTTATGCTTCAGGTTAGGTTAGGTTTGAACTTAGTTTGAGGGAGTAAGTTTAGGGCTACTGTTAGTTTTCCGTTCAGTGTTACGGTTAGGGATAGCGTCAGGGTCTGGTTAGGGTTGTGGTTGAGTTTCAGGTGTCCGCCTAGGGTTAGGGTTAGGTCTATGGTTTGAGTTAGGCTTCAAATTAGGTTAGGTTTGAAGTTAGTTTGAGGGAGTAAGTTTAGGGCTACTGTTAGTTTTCGGGTAACTGTTACTGTTGTAGTTAGCGTCAGGGCCAGGTTAGGTTTGGGGTTGAGCTTAAGGTGTCCGCCTAGGGTTAGGGTTAGGTGTATGGTTTGATTTAGGCTTCAGGTTAGGTTAGGTTTGAACTTAGTTTGAGGGAGTAAGTTTAGGGCTACTGTTAGTTTTCGTTTATCTGTTACGGTTGGAGTAAGCGTCAGGGTCAGGTTAGGGTGGGGGTTAAGCATAAGGTGTCCGCCTAGGGTTAGGGTTAGGTCTATGGTTTCATTTAGGCTTCAGGTTAGGTTAGGATTGAACTTAGTTTGAGGGAGTAAGTTTAGGGCCACTGTTAGTTTTCAGTTCAGTGTTACGGTTGGATTTAGCCTCAGGGTCAGGTTAGGGTTGGGGTTAAGCTTAAGGTGTCCGCCTAGGGTTAGGGTTAAGTCTATTGTTTGAGTTAGGCTTCAGGTTAGGTTAGGTTTGAACTTAGTTTGAGGGAGACAGTTTAGGGCTACTGTTAGTTTTCGTTTAACTGTTACGGTTGGAGTAAGCGTCAGGGTCAGGTTAGGGTGGGGGTTAAGCATAAGGTGTCCACCTAGGGTTAGGGTTAGGTCTATGGTTTCATTTAGGCTTCAGGTTAGGTTAGGATTGAACTTAGTTTGAGGGAGTAAGTTTAGGGCTACTGTTAGTTTTCGGTTCAATGTTACGTTTGGAGTTAGCGTGACGGTCCGGTTAGGGTTGGGGTTGAGCTTAAGGTGTCTGCCTAGGGTTAGGGTTAGGTCTGTGGTTTGAGTTAGGCTTCAGGTTAGGTTAGGTTTGAACTTAGTTAGAGGGAGTAAGTTTAGGGCTACTGTTAGTTTTCGGTTAACTGTTACGGTTGGAGTAAGCGTCAGCGTCAGGTTAGGGTTGGGGTCAAGCTTAAGGTGTCCTCCTAGGGTTAGGGTTAAGTCTGTGGTTTGAGTGAGGCTTCAGGTTAGGTTAGGTTTGAACTTAGTTTGAGGGAGTAAGTTTAGGGCTACTGTTAGTTTTCGGTTCAGTGTTACGGTTGGAGATAGCGTCAGGGTCAGGTTAGGGTTGTGATTGAGCTTCAGGTGTCCGCCTAGGGTTAGGGTTAGGTCTATGGTTTGAGTTAGGGTCCAGGTTAGGGTAGGTTTGAACTTAGTTTGAGGGAGTAAGTTTAGGGCTACTGTTAGTTTTTCGGTTCAGTGTTACGGTTGGAGATAGCGTCAGGGTCTGGTTAGGGTTGTGGTTGAGTTTCAGGTGTCCGCCTAGGGTTAGGGTTAGGTCTATGGTTTGAGTTAGGCTTCAAGTTAGGTTAGGTTTGAAGTTAGTTTGAGGGAGTAAGTTTAGGGCTACTGTTAGTTTTCGGGTAACTGTTACTGTTGGAGTTAGCGTCAGGGCCAGGTTAGGGTTGGGGTTGAGCTTAAGGTGTCCGCCTAGGGTTAGGGTTAGGTGTATGGTTTGATTTAGGCTTCAGGTTAGGTTAGGTTTGAAGTTAGTTGAGGGAGTAAGTTTAGGGCTATTGTTAGTTTTCGGTTAACTGTTACAGTTGGAGTAAGCGTCAGGGTCAGGTTAGGGTGGGGGTTAAGCATAAGGTGTCCGCCTAGGGTTAGGGTTAGGTCTATGATTTGATTTAGGCTTCAGGTTAGGTTAGGTTTGAACTTAGTTTGAGGGAGTCAGTTGAGGGCTACTGTTAGTTTTCGGTTAACTGTTACGGTTGGAGTAAGCGTCAGGGTCAGGTTAGGTTTGGGGTTGAGTTTAAGGTGTCCGCCTAGGGTTAGGGTTAGGTGTATGGTTTGATTTAGGCTTCAAGTTAGGTTAGGTTTGAACTTAGTTTGAGGAAGTAAGTTTAGGGCTACTGTTAGTTTTCGGTTCAGTGTTACGGTTAGAGATAGCGTCAGGGTCAGGTTAGGGTTGTGGTTGAGCTTCAGGTGTCCGCCTAGGGTTAGGGTTAGGTCTATTGTTTGAGTTAGGCTTCAGGTTAGGTTAGGTTTGAACTTAGTTTGAGGGAGACAGTTTAGGGCTACTGTTAGTTTTCATTTAACTGTTACGGTTGGAGTAAGCGTCAGGATCAGGTTAGGGTGGGGGTTAAGCATAAGGTGTCCGCCTAGGGTTAGGGGTTAGGTCTATGGTTTCATTTAGGCTTCAGGTTAGGTTAGGATTGAACGTAGTTTGAGGGAGTAAGTTTAGGGCTACTGTTAGTTTTCGGTTCAATGTTACGTTTGGAGTTAGCGTGAGGGTCCGGTTAGGGTTGGGGTTGAGCTTAAGGTGTCCGCCTAGGGTTAGAGTTAGGTCTGTGGTTTGAGTTAGGCTTCAGGTTAGGTTAGGTTTGAACTTAGTTTGAGGGAGTAAGTTTAGGGCTACTGTTAGTTTTCGGGTAACTGTTACTGTTGGAGTTAGCGTCAGGGCCAGGTTAGGGTTGGGGTTGAGCTTTAGGTGTCCGCCTAGGGTTAGGGTTAGGTCTGTGGTTTGAGTTAGGCTTCAGGTTAGGTTAGGATTGAACTTAGTTTGAGGGAGTAAGTTTAGGGCTACTGTTAGTTTTTCGGTTCAGTGTTACGGTTGGAGATAGCGTCAGGGTCAGGTTAGGGTTGGGGTTGAGCTTCAGGTGTCCGCCTAGGGTTAGGGTTAGGTCTATGGTTTGAGTTATGCTTCAGGTTAGGTTAGGTTTGAACTTAGTTTGAGGGAGTAAGTTTAGGGCTACTGTTAGTTTTCGGTTCAGTGTTACGGTTAGAGATAGCGTCAGGGTCTGGTTAGGGTTGTGGTTGAGTTTCAGGTGTCCGCCTAGGGTTAGGGTTAGGTCTATGGTTTGAGTTAGGCTTCAAATTAGGTTAGGTTTGAAGTTAGTTTGAGGGAGTAAGTTTAGGGCTACTGTTAGTTTTCGGGTAACTGTTACTGTTGTAGTTAGCGTCAGGGCCAGGTTAGGTTTGGGGTTGAGCTTAAGGTGTCCGCCTAGGGTTAGGGTTAGGTGTATGGTTTGATTTAGGCTTCAGGTTAGGTTAGGTTTGAACTTAGTTTGAGGGAGTAAGTTTAGGGCTACTGTTAGTTTTCGTTTATCTGTTACGGTTGGAGTAAGCGTCAGGGTCAGGTTAGGGTGGGGGTTAAGCATAAGGTGTCCGCCTAGGGTTAGGGTTAGGTCTATGGTTTCATTTAGGCTTCAGGTTAGGTTAGGATTGAACTTAGTTTGAGGGAGTAAGTTTAGGGCCACTGTTAGTTTTCGGTTCAGTGTTACGGTTGGATTTAGCCTCAGGGTCAGGTTAGGGTTGGGGTTAAGCTTAAGGTGTCCGCCTAGGGTTAGGGTTAAGTCTATTGTTTGAGTTAGGCTTCAGGTTAGGTTAGGCTTGAACTTAGTTTGAGGGAGACAGTTTAGGGCTACTGTTAGTTTTCGTTTAACTGTTACGGTTGGAGTAAGCGTCAGGGTCAGGTTAGGGTGGGGGTTAAGCATAAGGTGTCCACCTAGGGTTAGGGTTAGGTCTATGGTTTCATTTAGGCTTCAGGTTAGGTTAGGATTGAACTTAGTTTGAGGGAGTAAGTTTTAGGGCTACTGTTAGTTTTCGGTTCAATGTTACGTTTGGAGTTAGCGTGACGGTCCGGTTAGGGTTGGGGTTGAGCTTAAGGTGTCTGCCTAGGGTTAGGGTTAGGTCTGTGGTTTGAGTTAGGCTTCAGGTTAGGTTAGGTTTGAACTTAGTTTGAGGGAGTAAGTTTAGGGCTACTGTTAGTTTTCGGTTAACTGTTACGGTTGGAGTAAGCGTCAGGGTCAGGTTAGGGTTGGGGTCAAGCTTAAGGTGTCCTCCTAGGGTTAGGGTTAGGTCTGTGGTTTGAGTGAGGCTTCAGGTTAGGTTAGGTTTGAACTTAGTTTGAGGGAGTAAGTTTAGGGCTACTGTTAGTTTTCGGTTCAGTGTTACGGTTGGAGATAGCGTCAGGGTCAGGTTAGGGTTGTGGTTGAGCTTCAGGTGTCCGCCTAGGGTTAGGGTTAGGTCTATGGTTTGAGTTAGGGTCCAGGTTAGGGTAGGTTTGAACTTAGTTTGAGGGAGTAAGTTTAGGGCTACTGTTAGTTTTCGGTTCAGTGTTACGGTTGGAGATAGCGTCAGGGTCTGGTTAGGGTTGTGGTTGAGTTTCAGGTGTCCGCCTAGGGTTAGGGTTAGGTCTATGGTTTGAGTTAGGCTTCAAGTTAGGTTAGGTTTGAAGTTAGTTTGAGGGAGTAAGTTTAGGGCTACTGTTAGTTTTCGGGTAACTGTTACTGTTGGAGTTAGCGTCAGGGCCAGGTTAGGGTTGGGGTTGAGCTTAAGGTGTCCGACTAGGGTTAGGGTTAGGTGTATGGTTTGATTTAGGCTTCAGGTTAGGTTAGGTTTGAAGTTAGTTTGAGGGAGTAAGTTTAGGGCTATTGTTAGTTTTCGGTTAACTGTTACAGTTGGAGTAAGCGTCAGGGTCAGGTTAGGGTGGGGGTTAAGCATAAGGTGTCCGCCTAGGGTTAGGGTTAGGTCTATGATTTGCTTTAGGCTTCAGGTTAGGTTAGGTTTGAACTTTGTTTGAGGGAGTCAGTTTAGGGCTACTGTTAGTTTTCGGTTAACTGTTACGGTTGGAGTAAGCGTCAGGGTCAGGTTAGGTTTGGGGTTGAGCTTAAGGTGTCCGCCTAGGGTTAGGGTTAGGTCTGTGGTTTGAGTTAGTCCTCAGGTTAGGTTAGGATTGAACTTAGTTTGAGGGAGTAAGTTTAGGGCTACTGTTAGTTTTCGGTTCAGTGTTACGGTTGGAGATAGCGTCAGGGTCAGGTTAGGGTTGGGGTTGAGCTTCAGGTGTCCGCCTAGGGTTAGGGTTAGGTCTATGGTTTGAGTTATGCTTCAGGTTAGGTTAGGTTTGAACTTAGTTTGAGGGAGTAAGTTTAGGGCTACTGTTAGTTTTCGGTTCAGTGTTACGGTTAGAGATAGCGTCAGGGTCTGGTTAGGGTTGTGGTTGAGTTTCAGGTGTCCGCCTAGGGTTAGGGTTAGGTCTATGGTTTCATTTAGGCTTCAGGTTAGGTTAGGTTTGAAGTTAGTTTGAGGGAGTAAGTTTAGGGCTACTGTTAGTTTTCGGGTAACTGTTACTGTTGGAGTTAGCGTCAGGGCCAGGTTAGGGTTGGGGTTGAGCTTAAGGTGTCCGCCTAGGGTTAGGGTTAGGTCTGTGGTTTGAGTTAGGCTTCAGGTTAGGTTAGGATTGAACTTAGTTTGAGGGAGTAAGTTTAGGGCTACTGTTAGTTTTCGGGTCAGTGTTACGGTTGGAGATAGCGTCAGGGTCAGGTTAGGGTTGGGGTTGAGCTTCAGGTGTCCGCCTAGGGTTAGGGTTAGGTCTATGGTTTGAGTTATGCTTCAGGTTAGGTTAGGTTTGAACTTAGTTTGAGGGAGTAAGTTTAGGGCTACTGTTAGTTTTCGGTTCAGTGTTACGGTTAGAGATAGCGTCAGGGTCTGGTTAGGGTTGTGGTTGAGTTTCAGGTGTCCGCCTAGGGTTAGGGTTAGGTCTATGGTTTGAGTTAGGCTTCAAATTAGGTTAGGTTTGAAGTTAGTTTGAGGGAGTAAGTTTAGGGCTACTGTTAGTTTTCGGGTAACTGTTACTGTTGTAGTTAGCGTCAGGGCCAGGTTAGGTTTGGGGTTGAGCTTAAGGTGTCCGCCTAGGGTTAGGGTTAGGTGTATGGTTTGATTTAGGCTTCAGGTTAGGTTAGGTTTGAACTTAGTTTGAGGAAGTAAGTTTAGGGCTACTGTTAGTTTTCGGTTCAGTGTTACAGTTGGAGATAGCGTCAGGGTCAGGTTAGGGTTGTGGTTGAGCTTCAGGTGTCCGCCTAGGGTTAGGGTTAGGTCTATTGTTTGAGTTAGGCTTCAGGTTAGGTTAGGTTTGAACTTAGTTTGAGGGAGTAAGTTTAGGGCTACTGTTAGTTTTCGGTTAACTGTTACGGTTGGAGTAAGCGTCAGGGTCAGGTTAGGTTTGGGGTTGAGCTTAAGGTGTCCGCCTAGGGTTAGGGTTAGGTGTATGGTTTGATTTAGGCTTCAGGTTAGGTTAGGATTGAACGTAGTTTGAGGGAGTAAGTTTAGGGCTACTGTTAGTTTTCGGTTCAATGTTATGTTTGGAGTTAGCGTGAGGGTCCAGTTAGGGTTGGGGGTTGAGCTTAAGGTGTCCGCCTAGGGTTAGGGTTAGGTCTGTGGTTTGAGTTAGGCTTCAGGTTAGGTTAGGTTTGAACTTAGTTTGAGGGAGTAAGTTTAGGGCTACTGTTAGTTTTCGGGGTAACTGTTACTGTTGGAGTTAGCGTCAGGGCCAGGTTAGGGTTGGGGTTGAGCTTAAGGTGTCCGCCTAGGGTTAGGGTTAGGTCTGTGGTTTGAGTTAGGCTTCAGGTTAGGTTAGGTTTGAACTTAGTTTGAGGGAGTAAGTTTAGGGCTACTGTTAGTTTTCGGTTCAGTGTTACGGTTGGAGATAGCGTCAGGGTCAGGTTAGGGTTGGGGTTGAGCTTCAGGTGTCTGCCTAGGGTTAGGGTTAGGTCTATGGTTTGAGTTATGCTTCAGGTTAGGTTAGGTTTGAACTTAGTTTGAGGGAGTAAGTTTAGGGCTACTGTTAGTTTTCGGTTCAGTGTTACGGTTAGAGATAGCGTCAGGGTCTGGTTAGGGTTGTGGTTGAGTTTCAGGTGTCCGCCTAGGGTTAGGGTTAGGTCTATGGTTTGAGTTAGGCTTCAAATTAGGCTAGGTTTGAAGTTAGTTTGAGGGAGTAAGTTTAGGGCTACTGATAGTTTTCGGGTAACTGTTACTGTTGTAGTTAGCGTCAGGGCCAGGTTAGTTTTGGGGTTGAGCTTAAGGTGTCCGCCTAGGGTTAGGGTTAGGTGTATGGTTTGATTTAGGCTTCAGGTTAGGTTAGGTTTGAACTTAGTTTGAGGGAGTAAGTTTAGGGCTACTGTTAGTTTTCGTTTATCTGTTACGGTTGGAGTAAGCGTCAGGGTCAGGTTAGGGTGGGGGTTAAGCATAAGGTGTCCGCCTAGGGTTAGGGTTAGGTCTATGGTTTCATTTAGGCTTCAGGTTAGGTTAGGATTGAACTTAGTTTGAGGGAGTAAGTTTAGGGCCACTGTTAGTTTTCGGTTCAGTGTTACGGTTGGATTTAGCCTCAGGGTCAGGTTAGGGTTGGGGTTAAGCTTAAGGTGTCCGCCTAGGGTTAGGGTTAAGTCTATTGTTTGAGTTAGGCTTCAGGTTAGGTTAGGTTTGAACTTAGTTTGAGGGAGACAGTTTAGGGCTACTGTTAGTTTTCGTTTAACTGTTACGGTTGGAGTAAGCGTCAGGGTCAGGTTAGGGTGGGGGTTAAGCATAAGGTGTCCACCTAGGGTTAGGGTTAGGTCTATGGTTTCATTTAGGCTTCAGGTTAGGTTAGGATTGAACTTAGTTTGAGGGAGTAAGTTTAGGGCTACTGTTAGTTTTCGGTTCAATGTTACGTTTGGAGTTAGCGTGACGGTCTGGTTAGGGTTGGGGTTGAGCTTAAGGTGTCTGCCTAGGGTTAGGGTTAGGTCTGTGGTTTGAGTTAGGCTTCAGGTTAGGTTAGGTTTGAACTTAGTTTGAGGGAGTAAGTTTAGGGCTACTGTTAGTTTTCGGTTAACTGTTACGGTTGGAGTAAGCGTCAGGGTCAGGTTAGGGTTGGGGTCAAGCTTAAGGTGTCCTTCTAGGGTTAGGGTTAGGTCTGTGGTTTGAGTGAGGCTTCAGGTTAGGTTAGGTTTGAACTTAGTTTGAGGGAGTAAGTTTAGGGCTACTGTTAGTTTTCGGTTCAGTGTTACGGTTGGAGATAGCGTCAGGGTCAGGTTAGGGTTGTGATTGAGCTTCAGGTGTCCGCCTAGGGTTAGGGTTAGGTCTATGGTTTGAGTTAGGGTCCAGGTTAGGGTAGGTTTGAACTTAGTTTGAGGGAGTAAGTTTAGGGCTACTGTTAGTTTTCGGTTCAGTGTTACGGTTGGAGATAGCGTCAGGGTCTGGTTAGGGTTGTGGTTGAGTTTCAGGTGTCCGCCTAGGGTTAGGGTTAGGTCTATGGTTTGAGTTAGGCTTCAAGTTAGGTTAGGTTTGAAGTTAGTTTGTGGGAGTAAGTTTAGGGCTACTGTTAGTTTTCGGGTAACTGTTACTGTTGTAGTTAGCGTCAGGGCCAGGTTAGGGTTGGGGTTGAGCTTAAGGTGTCCGCCTAGGGTTAGGGTTAGGTGTATGGTTTGATTTAGGCTTCAGGTTAGGTTAGGTTTGAAGTTAGTTTGAGGGAGTAAGTTTAGGGCTATTGTTAGTTTTCGGTTAACTGTTACAGTTGGAGTAAGCGTCAGGGTCAGGTTAGGGTGGGGGTTAAGCATAAGGTGTCCGCCTAGGGTTAGGGTTAGGTCTATGATTTGATTTAGGCTTCAGGTTAGGTTAGGTTTGAACTTAGTTTGAGGGAGTCAGTTTAGGGCTACTGTTAGTTTTCGGTTAACTGTTACGGTTGGAGTAAGCGTCAGGGTCAGGTTAGGTTTGGGGTTGAGTTTAAGGTGTCCGCCTAGGGTTAGGGTTAGGTGTATGGTTTGATTTAGGCTTCAAGTTAGGTTAGGTTTGAACTTAGTTTGAGGAAGTAAGTTTAGGGCTACTGTTAGTTTTCGGTTCAGTGTTACGGTTGGAGATAGCGTCAGGGTCAGGTTAGGGTTGTGGTTGAGCTTCAGGTGTCCGCCTAGGGTTAGGGTTAGGTCTATTGTTTGAGTTAGGCTTCAGGTTAGGTTAGGTTTGAACTTAGTTTGAGGGAGACAGTTTAGGGCTACTGTTAGTTTTCATTTAACTGTTACGGTTGGAGTAAGCGTCAGGATCAGGTTAGGGTGGGGGTTAAGCATAAGGTGTCCGCCTAGGGTTAGGGTTAGGTCTATGGTTTCATTTAGGCTTCAGGTTAGGTTAGGATTGAACGTAGTTTGAGGGAGTAAGTTTAGGGCTACTGTTAGTTTTCGGTTCAATGTTACGTTTGGAGTTAGCGTGAGGGTCCGGTTAGGGTTGGGGTTGAGCTTAAGGTGTCCGCCTAGGGTTAGAGTTAGGTCTGTGGTTTGAGTTAGGCTTCAGGTTAGGTTAGGTTTGAACTTAGTTTGAGGGAGTAAGTTTAGGGCTACTGTTAGTTTTCGGTTAACTGTTACGGTTGGAGTAAGCGTCAGGGTCAGGTTAGGGTTGGGGTCAAGCTTAAGGTGTCCTCCTAGGGTTAGGGTTAGGTCTGTGGTTTGAGTGAGGCTTCAGGTTAGGTTAGGTTTGAACTTAGTTTGAGGGAGTAAGTTTAGGGCTACTGTTAGTTTTCGGTTCAGTGTTACGGTTGGAGATAGCGTCAGGGTCAGGTTAGGGTTGTGATTGAGCTTCAGGTGTCCGCCTAGGGTTAGGGTTAGGTCTATGGTTTGAGTTAGGGTCCAGGTTAGGGTAGGTTTGAACTTAGTTTGAGGGAGTAAGTTTATGGCTACTGTTAGTTTTCGGTTCAGTGTTATGGTTGGAGATAGCGTCAGGGTCTGGTTAGGGTTGTGGTTGAGTTTCAGGTGTCCGCCTAGGGTTAGGGTTAGGTCTATGGTTTGAGTTAGGCTTCAAGTTAGGTTAGGTTTGAAGTTAGTTTGAGGGAGTAATTTTAGGGCTACTGTTAGTTTTCGGGTAACTGTTACTGTTGGAGTTAGCGTCAGGGCCAGGTTAGGGTTGGGGTTGAGCTTAAGGTGTCCGACTAGGGTTAGGGTTAGGTGTATGGTTTGATTTAGGCTTCAGGTTAGGTTAGGTTTGAAGTTAGTTTGAGGGAGTAAGTTTAGGGCTATTGTTAGTTTTCGGTTAACTGTTACAGTTGGAGTAAGCGTCAGGGTCAGGTTAGGGTGGGGGTTAAGCATAAGGTGTCCGCCTAGGGTTAGGGTTAGGTCTATGATTTGCTTTAGGCTTCAGGTTAGGTTAGGATTGAACTTAGTTTGAGGGAGTAAGGTAAGGGCTACTGTTAGTTTTCGGGTCAGTGTTACGGTTGGAGATAGCGTCAGGGTCAGGTTAGGGTTGGGGTTGAGCTTCAGGTGTCCGCCTAGGGTTAGGGTTAGGTCTATGGTTTGAGTTATGCTTCAGGTTAGTTTAGGTTTGAACTTAGTTTGAGGGAGTAAGTTTAGGGCTACTGTTAGTTTTCGGTTCAGTGTTACGGTTAGAGATAGCGTCAGGGTCTGGTTAGGGTTGTGGTTGAGTTTCAGGTGTCCGCCTAGGGTTAGGGTTAGGTCTATGGTTTGAGTTAGGCTTCAAATTAGGTTAGGTTTGAAGTTAGTTTGAGCGAGTAAGTTTAGGGCTACTGTTAGTTTTCGGGTAACTGTTACTGTTGTAGTTAGCGTCAGGGCCAGGTTAGGTTTGGGGTTGAGCTTAAGGTGTCCGCCTAGGGTTAGGGTTAGGTGTATGGTTTGATTTAGGCTTCAGGTTAGGTTAGGTTTGAACTTAGTTTGAGGAAGTAAGTTTAGGGCTACTGTTAGTTTTCGGTTCAGTGTTACAGTTGGAGATAGCGTCAGGGTCAGGTTAGGGTTGTGGTTGAGCTTCAGGTGTCCGCCTAGGGTTAGGGTTAGGTCTATTGTTTGAGTTAGGCTTCAGGTTAGGTTAGGTTTGAACTTAGTTTGAGGGAGTAAGTTTAGGGCTACTGTTAGTTTTCGGTTAACTGTTATGGTTGGAGTAAGCGTCAGGGTCAGGTTAGGTTTGGGGTTGAGCTTAAGGTGTCCGCCTAGGGTTAGGGTTAGGTGTATGGTTTGATTTAGGCTTCAGGTTAGGTTAGGTTTGAACTTAGTTTGAGGAAGTAAGTTTAGGGCTACTGTTAGTTTTCGGTTCAGTGTTACGGTTGGAGATAGCGTCAGGGTCAGGTTAGGGTTGTGGTTGAGCTTCAGGTGTCCGCCTAGGGTTAGGGTTAGGTCTATTGTTTGAGTTAGGCTTCAGGTTAGGTTAGGTTTGAACTTAGTTTGAGGGAGACAGTTTAGGGCTAATGTTAGTTTTCATTTAACTGTTACGGTTGGGCTAAGCGTCAGGATCAGGTTAGGGTGGGGGTTAAGCATAAGGTGTCCGCCTAGGGTTAGGGTTAGGTCTATGGTTTCATTTAGGCTTCAGGTTAGGTTAGGATTGAACGTAGTTTGAGGGAGTAAGTTTAGGGCTACTGTTAGTTTTCGGTTCAATGTTATGTTTGGAGTTAGCGTGAGGGTCCAGTTAGGGTTGGGGTTGAGCTTAAGGTGTCCGCCTAGGGTTAGGGTTAGGTCTGTGGTTTGAGTTAGGCTTCAGGTTAGGTTAGGTTTGAACTTAGTTTGAGGGAGTAAGTTTAGGGCTACTGTTAGTTTTCGGGTAACTGTTACTGTTGGAGTTAGCGTCAGGGCCAGGTTAGGGTTGGGGTTGAGCTTAAGGTGTCCGCCTAGGGTTAGGGTTAGGTCTGTGGTTTGAGTTAGGCTTCAGGTTAGGTTAGGTTTGAACTTAGTTTGAGGGAGTAAGTTTAGGGCTACTGTTAGTTTTCGGTTCAGTGTTACGGTTGGAGATAGCGTCAGGGTCAGGTTAGGGTTGGGGTTGAGCTTCAGGTGTCTGCCTAGGGTTAGGGTTAGGTCTATGGTTTGAGTTATGCTTCAGGTTAGGTTAGGTTTGAACTTAGTTTGAGGGAGTAAGTTTAGGGCTACTGTTAGTTTTCGGTTCAGTGTTACGGTTAGAGATAGCGTCAGGGTCTGGTTAGGGTTGTGGTTGAGTTTCAGGTGTCCGCCTAGGGTTAGGGTTAGGTCTATGGTTTGAGTTAGGCTTCAAATTAGGCTAGGTTTGAAGTTAGTTTGAGGGAGTAAGTTTAGGGCTACTGTTAGTTTTCGGGTAACTGTTACTGTTGTAGTTAGCGTCAGGGCCAGGTTAGGTTTGGGGTTGAGCTTAAGGTGTCCGCCTAGGGTTAGGGTTAGGTGTATGGTTTGATTTAGGCTTCAGGTTAGGTTAGGTTTGAACTTAGTTTGAGGGAGTAAGTTTAGGGCTACTGTTAGTTTTCGTTTATCTGTTACGGTTGGAGTAAGCGTCAGGGTCAGGTTAGGGTGGGGGTTAAGCATAAGGTGTCCGCCTAGGGTTAGGGTTAGGTCTATGGTTTCATTTAGGCTTCAGGTTAGGTTAGGATTGAACTTAGTTTGAGGGAGTAAGTTTAGGGCCACTGTTAGTTTTCGGTTCAGTGTTACGGTTGGATTTAGCCTCAGGGTCAGGTTAGGGTTGGGGTTAAGCTTAAGGTGTCCGCCTAGGGTTAGGGTTAAGTCTATTGTTTGAGTTAGGCTTCAGGTTAGGTTAGGTTTGAACTTAGTTTGAGGGAGACAGTTTAGGGCTACTGTTAGTTTTCGTTTAACTGTTACGGTTGGAGTAAGCGTCAGGGTCAGGTTAGGGTGGGGGTTAAGCATAAGGTGTCCACCTAGGGTTAGGGTTAGGTCTATGGTTTCATTTAGGCTTCAGGTTAGGTTAGGATTGAACTTAGTTTGAGGGAGTAAGTTTAGGGCTACTGTTAGTTTTCGGTTCAATGTTACGTTTGGAGTTAGCGTGAGGGTCCGGTTAGGGTTGGGGTTGAGCTTAAGGTGTCTGCCTAGGGTTAGGGTTAGGTCTGTGGTTTGAGTTAGGCTTCAGGTTAGGTTAGGTTTCAACTTAGTTTGAGGGAGTAAGTTTAGGGCTACTGTTAGTTTTCGGTTAACTGTTACGGTTGGAGTAAGCGTCAGGGTCAGGTTAGGGTTGGGGTCAAGCTTAAGGTGTCCTTCTAGGGTTAGGGTTAGGTCTGTGGTTTGAGTGAGGCTTCAGGTTAGGTTAGGTTTGAACTTAGTTTGAGGGAGTAAGTTTAGGGCTACTGTTAGTTTTCGGTTCAGTGTTACGGTTGGAGATAGCGTCAGGGTCAGGTTAGGGTTGTGATTGAGCTTCAGGTGTCCGCCTAGGGTTAGGGTTAGGTCTATGGTTTGAGTTAGGGTCCAGGTTAGGGTAGGTTTGAACTTAGTTTGAGGGAGTAAGTTTAGGGCTACTGTTAGTTTTCGGTTCAGTGTTACGGTTGGAGATAGCGTCAGGGTCTGGTTAGGGTTGTGGTTGAGTTTCAGGTGTCCGCCTAGGGTTAGGGTTAGGTCTATGGTTTGAGTTAGGCTTCAAGTTAGGTTAGGTTTGAAGTTAGTTTGAGGGAGTAAGTTTAGGGCTACTGTTAGTTTTCGGGTAACTGTTACTGTTGGAGTTAGCGTCAGGGCCAGGTTAGGGTTGGGGTTGAGCTTAAGGTGTCCGCCTAGGGTTAGGGTTAGGTGTATGGTTTGATTTAGGCTTCAGGTTAGGTTAGGTTTGAAGTTAGTTTGAGGGAGTAAGTTTAGGGCTATTGTTAGTTTTCGGTTAACTGTTACAGTTGGAGTAAGCGTCAGGGTCAGGTTAGGGTGGGGGTTAAGCATAAGGTGTCCGCCTAGGGTTAGGGTTAGGTCTATGATTTGATTTAGGCTTCAGGTTAGGTTAGGTTTGAACTTAGTTTGAGGGAGTCAGTTTAGGGCTACTGTTAGTTTTCGGTTAACTGTTACGGTTGGAGTAAGCGTCAGGGTCAGGTTAGGTTTGGGGTTGAGTTTAAGGTGTCCGCCTAGGGTTAGGGTTAGGTGTATGGTTTGATTTAGACTTCAAGTTAGGTTAGGTTTGAACTTAGTTTGAGGAAGTAAGTTTAGGGCTACTGTTAGTTTTCGGTTCAGTGTTACGGTTGGAGATAGCGTCAGGGTCAGGTTAGGGTTGTGGTTGAGCTTCAGGTGTCCGCCTAGGGTTAGGGTTAGGTCTATTGTTTGAGTTAGGCTTCAGGTTAGGTTAGGTTTGAACTTAGTTTGAGGGAGACAGTTTAGGGCTACTGTTAGTTTTCATTTAACTGTTACGGTTGGAGTAAGCGTCAGGATCAGGTTAGTGTGGGGGTTAAGCATAAGGTGTCCGCCTAGGGTTAGGGTTAGGTCTATGGTTTCATTTAGGCTTCAGGTTAGGTTAGGATTGAACGTAGTTTGAGGGAGTAAGTTTAGGGCTACTGTTAGTTTTCGGTTCAATGTTACGTTTGGAGTTAGCGTGAGGGTCCGGTTAGGGTTGGGGTTGAGCTTAAGGTGTCCGCCTAGGGTTAGAGTTAGGTCTGTGGTTTGAGTTAGGCTTCAGGTTAGGTTAGGATTGAACTTAGTTGAGGGAGTAAGTTTAGGGCTACTGTTAGTTTTCGGTTCAGTGTTACGGTTGGAGATAGCGTCAGGGTCAGGTTAGGGTTGGGGTTTAGCTTCAGGTGTCCGCCTAGGGTTAGGGTTAGGTCTATGGTTTGAGTTATGCTTCAGGTTAGGTTAGGTTTGAACTTAGTTTGAGGGAGTAAGTTTAGGGCTACTGTTAGTTTTCGGTTCAGTGTTACGGTTAGAGATAGCGTCAGGGTCTGGTTAGGGTTGTGGTTGAGTTTCAGGTGTCCGCCTAGGGTTAGGGTTAGGTCTATGGTTTGAGTTAGGCTTCAAGTTAGGTTAGGTTTGAAGTTAGTTTCAGGGAGTAAGTTTAGGGCTACTGTTAGTTTTCGGGTAACTGTTACTGTTGGAGTTAGCGTCAGGGCCAGGTTAGGGTTGGGGTTGAGCTTAAGGTGTCCGCCTAGGGTTAGGGTTAGGTGTATGGTTTGATTTAGGCTTCAGGTTAGGTTAGGTTTGAAGTTAGTTTGAGGGAGTAAGTTTAGGGCTATTGTTAGTTTTCGGTTAACTGTTACAGTTGGAGTAAGCGTCAGGGTCAGGTTAGGGTGGGGGTTAAGCATAAGGTGTCCGCCTAGGGTTAGGGTTAGGTCTATGATTTGATTTAGGCTTCAGGTTAGGTTAGGTTTGAACTTAGTTTGAGGGAGTCAGTTTAGGGCTACTGTTAGTTTTCGGTTAACTGTTACGGTTGGAGTAAGCGTCAGGGTCAGGTTAGGTTTGGGGTTGAGTTTAAGGTGTCCGCCTAGGGTTAGGGTTAGGTGTATGGTTTGATTTAGGCTTCAAGTTAGGTTCGTTTTGAACTTAGTTTGAGGAAGTAAGTTTAGGGCTACTGTTAGTTTTCGGTTCAGTGTTACGGTTGGAGATAGCGTCAGGGTCAGGTTAGGGTTGTGGTTGAGCTTCAGGTGTCCGCCTAGGGTTAGGGTTAGGTCTATTGTTTGAGTTAGGCTTCAGGTTAGGTTAGGTTTGAACTTAGTTTGAGGGAGACAGTTTAGGGCTACTGTTAGTTTTCATTTAACTGTTACGGTTGGGCTAAGCGTCAGGATCAGGTTAGGGTGGGGGTTAAGCATAAGGTGTCCGCCTAGGGTTAGGGTTAGGTCTATGGTTTCATTTAGGCTTCAGGTTAGGTTAGGATTGAACGTAGTTTGAGGGAGTAAGTTTAGGGCTACTGTTAGTTTTCGGTTCAATGTTATGTTTGGAGTTAGCGTGAGGGTCCAGTTAGGGTTGGGGTTGAGCTTAAGGTGTCCGCCTAGGGTTAGGGTTAGGTCTGTGGTTTGAGTTAGGCTTCAGGTTAGGTTAGGTTTGAACTTAGTTTGAGGGAGTAAGTTTAGGGCTACTGTTAGTTTTCGGGTAACTGTTACTGTTGGAGTTAGCGTCAGGGCCAGGTTAGGGTTGGGGTTGAGCTTAAGGTGTCCGCCTAGGGTTAGGGTTAGGTCTGTGGTTTGAGTTAGGCTTCAGGTTAGGTTAGGTTTGAACTTAGTTTGAGGGAGTAAGTTTAGGGCTACTGTTAGTTTTCGGTTCAGTGTTACGGTTGGAGATAGCGTCAGGGTCAGGTTAGGGTTGGGGTTGAGCTTCAGGTGTCTGCCTAGGGTTAGGGTTAGGTCTATGGTTTGAGTTATGCTTCAGGTTAGGTTAGGTTTGAACTTAGTTTGAGGGAGTAAGTTTAGGGCTACTGTTAGTTTTCGGTTCAGTGTTACGGTTAGAGATAGCGTCAGGGTCTGGTTAGGGTTGTGGTTGAGTTTCAGGTGTCCGCCTAGGGTTAGGGTTAGGTCTATGGTTTGAGTTAGGCTTCAAATTAGGCTAGGTTTGAAGTTAGTTTGAGGGAGTAAGTTTAGGGCTACTGTTAGTTTTCGGGTAACTGTTACTGTTGTAGTTAGCGTCAGGGCCAGGTTAGGTTTGGGGTTGAGCTTAAGGTGTCCGCCTAGGGTTAGGGTTAGGTGTATGGTTTGATTTAGGCTTCAGGTTAGGTTAGGTTTGAACTTAGTTTGAGGGAGTAAGTTTAGGGCTACTGTTAGTTTTCGTTTATCTGTTACGGTTGGAGTAAGCGTCAGGGTCAGGTTAGGGTGGGGGTTAAGCATAAGGTGTCCGCCTAGGGTTAGGGTTAGGTCTATGGTTTCATTTAGGCTTCAGGTTAGGTTAGGATTGAACTTAGTTTGAGGGAGTAAGTTTAGGGCCACTGTTAGATTTCGGTTCAGTGTTACGGTTGGATTTAGCCTCAGGGTCAGGTTAGGGTTGGGGTTAAGCTTAAGGTGTCCGCCTAGGGTTAGGGTTAAGTCTATTGTTTGAGTTAGGCTTCAGGTTAGGTTAGGTTTGAACTTAGTTTGAGGGAGACAGTTTAGGGCTACTGTTAGTTTTCGTTTAACTGTTACGGTTGGAGTAAGCGTCAGGGTCAGGTTAGGGTGGGGGTTAAGCATAAGGTGTCCACCTAGGGTTAGGGTTAGGTCTATGGTTTCATTTAGGCTTCAGGTTAGGTTAGGATTGAACTTAGTTTGAGGGAGTAAGTTTAGGGCTACTGTTAGTTTTCGGTTCAATGTTACGTTTGGAGTTAGCGTGACGGTCCGGTTAGGGTTGGGGTTGAGCTTAAGGTGTCTGCCTAGGGTTAGGGTTAGGTCTGTGGTTTGAGTTAGGCTTCAGGTTAGGTTAGGTTTCAACTTAGTTTGAGGGAGTAAGTTTAGGGCTACTGTTAGTTTTCGGTTAACTGTTACGGTTGGAGTAAGCGTCAGGGTCAGGTTAGGGTTGGGGTCAAGCTTAAGGTGTCCTTCTAGGGTTAGGGTTAGGTCTGTGGTTTGAGTGAGGCTTCAGGTTAGGTTAGGTTTGAACTTAGTTTGAGGGAGTAAGTTTAGGGCTACTGTTAGTTTTCGGTTCAGTGTTACGGTTGGAGATAGCGTGACGGTCCGGTTAGGGTTGGGGTTGAGCTTAAGGTGTCCGCCTAGGGTTAGGGTTAGGTCTATGGTTTGAGTTAGGGTCCAGGTTAGGGTAGGTTTGAACTTAGTTTAAGGGAGTAAGTTTAGGGCTACTGTTAGTTTTCGGGTAACTGTTACTGTTGGAGTTAGCGTCAGGGCCAGGTTAGGGTTGGGGTTGAGCTTAAGGTGTCCGCCTAGGGTTAGGGTTAGGTCTGTGGTTTGAGTTAGGCTTCAGGTTAGGTTAGGATTGAACTTAGTTGAGGGAGTAAGTTTAGGGCTACTGTTAGTTTTCGGTTCAGTGTTACGGTTGGAGATAGCGTCAGGGTCAGGTTAGGGTTGGGGTTGAGCTTCAGGTGTCCGCCTAGGGTTAGGGTTAGGTCTATGGTTTGAGTTATGCTTCAGGTTAGGTTAGGTTTGAACTTAGTTTGAGGGAGTAAGTTTAGGGCTACTGTTAGTTTTCGGTTCAGTGTTACGGTTAGAGATAGCGTCAGGGTCTGGTTAGGGTTGTGGTTGAGTTTCAGGTGTCCGCCTAGGGTTAGGGTTAGGTCTATGGTTTGAGTTAGGCTTCAAGTTAGGTTAGGTTTGAAGTTAGTTTCAGGGAGTAAGTTTAGGGCTACTGTTATTTTTCGGGTAACTGTTACTGTTGGAGTTAGCGTCAGGGCCAGGTTAGGGTTGGGGTTGAGCTTAAGGTGTCCGCCTAGGGTTAGGGTTAGGTGTATGGTTTGATTTAGGCTTCAGGTTAGGTTAGGTTTGAAGTTAGTTTGAGGGAGTAAGTTTAGGGCTATTGTTAGTTTTCGGTTAACTGTTACAGTTGGAGTAAGCGTCAGGGTCAGGTTAGGGTGGGGGTTAAGCATAAGGTGTCCGCCTAGGGTTAGGGTTAGGTCTATGATTTGATTTAGGCTTCAGGTTAGGTTAGGTTTGAACTTAGTTTGAGGGAGTCAGTTTAGGGCTACTGTTAGTTTTCGGTTAACTGTTACGGTTGGAGTAAGCGTCAGGGTCAGGTTAGGTTTGGGTTTGAGTTTAAGGTGTCCGCCTAGGGTTAGGGTTAGGTGTATGGTTTGATTTAGGCTTCAAGTTAGGTTCGGTTTGAACTTAGTTTGAGGAAGTAATTTTAGGGCTACTGTTAGTTTTCGGTTCAGTGTTACGGTTGGAGATAGCGTCAGGGTCAGGTTAGGGTTGTGGTTGAGCTTCAGGTGTCCGCCTAGGGTTAGGGTTAGGTATATTGTTTGAGTTAGGCTTCAGGTTAGGTTAGGTTTGAACGTAGTTTGAGGGAGACAGTTTAGGGCTACTGTTAGTTTTCATTTAACTGTTACGGTTGGAGTAAGCGTCAGGATCAGGTTAGGGTGGGGGTTAAGCATAAGGTGTCCGCCTAGGGTTAGGGTTAGGTCTATGGTTTCATTTAGGCTTCAGGTTAGGTTAGGATTGAACGTAGTTTGAGGGAGTAAGTTTAGGGCTACTGTTAGTTTTCGGTTCAATGTTACGTTTGGAGTTAGCGTGAGGGTCCGGTTAGGGTTGGGGTTGAGCTTAAGGTGTCTGCCTAGGGTTAGAGTTAGGTCTGTGGTTTGAGTTAGGCTTCAGGTTAGGTTAGGTTTGAACTTAGTTTGAGGGATTAAGTTTAGGGCTACTGTTAGTTTTCGGGTAACTGTTACTGTTGGAGTTAGCGTCAGGGCCAGGTTAGGGTTGGGGTTGAGCTTAAGGTGTCCGCCTAGGGTTAGGGTTAGGTCTGTGGTTTGAGTTAGGCTTCAGGTTAGGTTAGGATTGAACTTAGTTTGAGGGAGTAAGTTTAGGGCTACTGTTAGTTTTCGGTTCAGTGTTACGGTTGGAGATAGCGTCAGGGTCAGGTTAGGGTTGGGGTTGAGCTTCAGGTCTCCGTCTAGGGGTAGGGTTAGGTCTATGGTTTGAGTTATGCTTCAGGTTAGGTTAGGTTTGAACTTAGTTTGAGGGAGTAAGTTTAGGGCTACTGTTAGTTTTCGGTTCAGTGTTACGGTTAGAGATAGCGTCAGGGTCTGGTTAGGGTTGTGGTTGAGTTTCAGGTGTCCGCCTAGGGTTAGGGTTAGGTCTAGGGTTTGAGTTATGCTTCAAATTAGGTTAGGTTTGAACTTAGTTTGAGGGAGTAAGTTTAGGGCTACTGTTAGTTTTCGGTTCAGTGTTACGGTTAGAGATAGCGTCAGGGTCTGGTTAGGGTTGTGGTTGAGTTTCAGGTGTCCGCCTAGGGTTAGGGTAAGGTCTATGGTTTGAGTTAGGCTTCAGGTTAGGTTAGGTTTGAACTTAGTTTGAGTGAGTAAGTTTAGGGCTACTGTTAGTTTTCGTTTATCTGTTACGGTTGGAGTAAGCGTCAGGGTCAGGTTAGGGTGGGGGTTAAGCATAAGGTGTCCGCCTAGGGTTAGGGTTAGGTCTATGGTTTCATTTAGGCTTCAGGTTAGGTTAGGATTGAACTTAGTTTGAGGGAGTAAGTTTAGGGCCACTGTTAGTTTTCGGTTCAGTGTTACGGTTGGATTTAGCCTCAGGGTCAGGTTAGGGTTGGGGTTAAGCTTAAGGTGTCCGCCTAGGGTTAGGGTTAAGTCTATTGTTTGAGTTAGGCTTCAGGTTAGGTTAGGTTTGAACTTAGTTTGAGGGAGACAGTTTAGGGCTACTGTTAGTTTTCGTTTAACTGTTACGGTTGGAGTAAGCGTCAGGGTCAGGTTAGGGTGGGGGTTAAGCATAAGGTGTCCACCTAGGGTTAGGGTTAGGTCTATGGTTTCATTTAGGCTTCAGGTTAGGTTAGGATTGAACTTAGTTTGAGGGAGTAAGTTTAGGGCTACTGTTAGTTTTCGGTTCAATGTTACGTTTGGAGTTAGCGTGACGGTCCGGTTAGGGTTGGGGTTGAGCTTCAGGTGTCCGCCTAGGGTTAGGGTTAGGTCTATGGTTTGAGTTATGCTTCAGGTTAGGTTAGGTTTGAACTTAGTTTGAGGGAGTAAGTTTAGGGCTACTGTTAGTTTTCGGTTCAGTGTTACGGTTAGAGATAGCGTCAGGGTCTGGTTAGGGTTGTGGTTGAGTTTCAGGTGTCCGCCTAGGGTTAGGGTTAGGTCTATGGTTTGAGTTAGGCTTCAAGTTAGGTTAGGTTTGAAGTTAGTTTGTGGGAGTAAGTTTAGGGCTACTGTTAGTTTTCGGGTAACTGTTACTGTTGGAGTTAGCGTCAGGGCCAGGTTAGGGTTGGGGTTGAGCTTAAGGTGTCCGCCTAGGGTTAGGGTTAGGTGTATGGTTTGATTTAGGCTTCAGGTTAGGTTAGGTTTGAAGTTAGTTTGAGGGAGTAAGTTTAGGGCTATTGTTAGTTTTCGGTTAACTGTTACAGTTGGAGTAAGCGTCAGGGTCAGGTTAGGGTGGGGGTTAAGCATAAGGTGTCCGCCTAGGGTTAGGGTTAGGTCTATGATTTGATTTAGGCTTCAGGTTAGGTTAGGTTTGAACTTAGTTTGAGGGAGTCAGTTTAGGGCTACTGTTAGTTTTCGGTTAACTGTTACGGTTGGAGTAAGCGTCAGGGTCAGGTTAGGTTTGGGGTTGAGTTTAAGGTGTCCGCCTAGGGTTAGGGTTAGGTGTATGGTTTGATTTAGGCTTCAAGTTAGGTTCGGTTTGAACTTAGTTTGAGGAAGTAAGTTTAGGGCTACTGTTAGTTTTCGGTTCAGTGTTACGGTTGGAGATAGCGTCAGGGTCAGGTTAGGGTTGTGGTTGAGCTTCAGGTGTCCGCCTAGGGTTAGGGTTAGGTATATTGTTTGAGTTAGGCTTCAGGTTAGGTTAGGTTTGAACGTAGTTTGAGGGAGACAGTTTAGGGCTACTGTTAGTTTTCATTTAACTGTTACGGTTGGAGTAAGCGTCAGGATCAGGTTAGGGTGGGGGTTAAGCATAAGGTGTCCGCCTAGGGTTAGGGTTAGGTCTATGGTTTCATTTAGGCTTCAGGTTAGGTTAGGATTGAACGTAGTTTGAGGGAGTAAGTTTAGGGCTACTGTTAGTTTTCGGTTCAATGTTACGTTTGGAGTTAGCGTGACGGTCCGGTTAGGGTTGGGGTTGAGCTTAAGGTGTCCGCCTAGGGTTAGAGTTAGGTCTGTGGTTTGAGTTAGGCTTCAGGTTAGGTTAGGTTTGAACTTAGTTTGAGGGATTAAGTTTAGGGCTACTGTTAGTTTTCGGGTAACTGTTACTGTTGGAGTTAGCGTCAGGGCCAGGTTAGGGTTGGGGTTGAGCTTAAGGTGTCCGCCTAGGGTTAGGGTTAGGTCTGTGGTTTGAGTTAGGCTTCAGGTTAGGTTAGGATTGAACTTAGTTTGAGGGAGTAAGTTTAGGGCTACTGTTAGTTTTCGGTTCAGTGTTACGGTTGGAGATAGCGTCAGGGTCAGGTTAGGGTTGGGGTTGAGCTTCAGGTGTCCGCCTAGGGTTAGGGTTAGGTCTATGGTTTGAGTTATGCTTCAGGTTAGGTTAGGTTTGAACTTAGTTTGAGGGAGTAAGTTTAGGGCTACTGTTAGTTTTCGGTTCAGTGTTACGGTTAGAGATAGCATCAGGGTCTGGTTAGGGTTGTGGTTGAGTTTCAGGTGTCCGCCTAGGGTTAGGGTTAGGTCTATGGTTTGAGTTAGGCTTCAAATTATGTTAGGTTTGAAGTTAGTTTGAGGGAGTAAGTTTAGGGCTACTGTTAGTTTTCGGGTAACTGTTACTGTTGTAGTTAGCGTCAGGGCCAGGTTAGGTTTGGGGTTGAGCTTAAGGTGTCCGCCTAGGGTTAGGGTTAGGTGTATGGTTTGATTTAGGCTTCAGGTTAGGTTAGGTTTGAACTTAGTTTGAGGGAGTAAGTTTAGGGCTACTGTTAGTTTTCGTTTATCTGTTACGGTTGGAGTAAGCGTCAGGGTCAGGTTAGGGTGGGGGTTAAGCATAAGGTGTCCGCCTAGGGTTAGGGTTAGGTCTATGGTTTCATTTAGGCTTCAGGTTAGGTTAGGATTGATCTTAGTTTGAGGGAGTAAGTTTAGGGCCACTGTTAGTTTTCGGTTCAGTGTTACGGTTGGATTTAGCCTCAGGGTCAGGTTAGGGTTGGGGTTAAGCTTAAGGTGTCCGCCTAGGGTTAGGGTTAAGTCTATTGTTTGAGTTAGGCTTCAGGTTAGGTTAGGTTTGAACTTAGTTTGAGGGAGACAGTTTAGGGCTACTGTTAGTTTTCGTTTAACTGTTACGGTTGGAGTAAGCGTCAGGGTCAGGTTAGGGTGGGGGTTAAGCATAAGGTGTCCACCTAGGGTTAGGGTTAGGTCTATGGTTTCATTTAGGCTTCAGGTTAGGTTAGGATTGAACTTAGTTTGAGGGAGTAAGTTTAGGGCTACTGTTAGTTTTCGGTTCAATGTTACGTTTGGAGTTAGCGTGAGGGTCCGGTTAGGGTTGGGGTTGAGCTTAAGGTGTCTGCCTAGGGTTAGGGTTAGGTCTGTGGTTTGAGTTAGGCTTCAGGTTAGGTTAGGTTTCAACTTAGTTTGAGGGAGTAAGTTTAGGGCTACTGTTAGTTTTCGGTTCAGTGTTACGGTTGGAGATAGCGTCAGGGTCTGGTTAGGGTTGTGGTTGAGTTTCAGGTGTCCGCCTAGGGTTAGGGTTAGGTCTATGGTTTGAGGTAGGCTTCAAGTTAGGTTAGGTTTGAAGTTAGTTTGAGGGAGTAAGTTTAGGGCTACTGTTAGTTTTCGGGTAACTGTTACTGTTGGAGTTAGCGTCAGGGCCAGGTTAGGGTTGGGGTTGAGCTTAAGGTGTCCGCCTAGGGTTAGGGTTAGGTGTATGGTTTGATTTAGGCTTCAGGTTAGGTTAGGTTTGAAGTTAGTTTGAGGGAGTAAGTTTAGGGCTATTGTTAGTTTTCGGTTAACTGTTACATTTGGAGTAAGCGTCAGGGTCAGGTTAGGGTGGGGGTTAAGCATAAGGTGTCCGCCTAGGGTTAGGGTTAGGTCTATGATTTGATTTAGGCTTCAGGTTAGGTTAGGTTTGAACTTAGTTTGAGGGAGTCAGTTTAGGGCTACTGTTAGTTTTCGGTTAACTGTTACGGTTGGAGTAAGCGTCAGGGTCAGGTTAGGTTTGGGGTTGAGTTTAAGGTGTCCGCCTAGGGTTAGGGTTAGGTGTATGGTTTGATTTAGGGTTCAGGTTAGGTTAGGTTTGAACTTAGTTTGAGGAAGTAAGTTTAGGGCTACTGTTAGTTTTCGGTTCAGTGTTACGGTTGGAGATAGCGTCAGGGTCAGGTTAGGGTTGTGGTTGAGCTTCAGGTGTCCGCCTAGGGTTAGGGTTAGGTCTATTGTTTGAGTTAGGCTTCAGGTTAGGTTAGGTTTGAACTTAGTTTGAGGGAGACAGTTTAGGGCTACTGTTAGTTTTCATTTAACTGTTACGGTTGGAGTAAGCGTCAGGATCAGGTTAGGGTGGGGGTTAAGCATAAGGTGTCCGCCTAGGGTTAGGGTTAGGTCTATGGTTTCATTTAGGCTTCAGGTTAGGTTAGGATTGAACGTAGTTTGAGGGAGTAAGTTTAGGGCTACTGTTAGTTTTCGGTTCAATGTTACGTTTGGAGTTAGCATGAGGGTCCGGTTAGGGTTGGGGTTGAGCTTAAGGTGTCCGCCTAGGGTTAGGGTTAGGTCTGTGGTTTGAGTTAGGCTTCAGGTTAGGTTAGGTTTGAAGTTAGTTTGAGGGAGTAAGTTTAGGGCTATTGTTAGTTTTCGGTTAACTGTTACAGTTGGAGTAAGCGTCAGGGTCAGGTTAGGGTGGGAGTTAAGCATAAGGTGTCCGCCTAGGGTTAGGGTTAGGTCTATGATTTGATTTAGGCTTCAGGTTAGGTTAGGATTGAACTTAGTTTGAGGGAGTAAGTTTAGGGCTACTGTTAGTTTTCGGTTCCGTGTTACGGTTGGAGATAGCGTCAGGGTCAGGTTAGGGTTGGGGTTGAGCTTCAGGTGTCCGCCTAGGGTTAGGGTTAGGTCTATGGTTTGAGTTATGCTTCAGGTTAGGTTAGGTTTGAACTTAGTTTGAGGGAGTAAGTTTAGGGCTACTGTTAGTTTTCGGTTCAGTGTTACGGTTAGAGATAGCGTCAGGGTCTGGTTAGGGTTGTGGTTGAGTTTCAGGTGTCCGCCTAGGGTTAGGGTTAGGTCTATGGTTTGAGTTAGGCTTCAAATTAGGTTAGGTTTGAAGTTAGTTTGAGGGAGTAAGTTTAGGGCTACTGTTAGTTTTCGGGTAACTGTTACTGTTGTAGTTAGCGTCAGGGCCAGGTTAGGTTTGGGGTTGAGCTTAAGGTGTCCGCCTAGGGTTAGGGTTAGGTGTATGGTTTGATTTAGGCTTCAGGTTAGGTGAGGTTTGAACTTAGTTTGAGGAAGTAAGTTTAGGGCTACTGTTAGTTTTCGGTTCAGTGTTACGGTTGGAGATAGCGTCAGGGTCAGGTTAAGGTTGTGGTTGAGCTTCAGTTGTCCGCCTAGGGTTAGGGTTAGGTCTATTGTTTGAGTTAGGCTTCAGGTTAGGTTAGGTTTGAACTTAGTTTGAGGGAGACAGTTTAGGGCTACTGTTAGTTTTCGGTTAACTGTTACGGTTGGAGTAAGCGTCAGGGTCAGGTTAGGTTTGGGGTTGAGCTTAAGGTGTCCGCCTAGGGTTAGGGTTAGGTTTATGGTTTGATTTAGGCTTCAGGTTAGGTTAGGTTTGAACTTAGATTGAGGGAGACAGTTTAGGGCTACTGTTAGTTTTCGTTTAACTGTTACGGTTGGAGTAAGCGTCAGGGTCAGGTTAGGGTGGGGGTTAAGCATAAGGTGTCCACCTAGGGTTAGGGTTAGGTCTATGGTTTCATTTAGGCTTCAGGTTAGGTTAGGATTGAACTTAGTTTGAGGGAGTAAGTTTAGGGCTACTGTTAGTTTTCGGTTCAATGTTACGTTTGGAGTTAGCGTGACGGTCCGGTTAGGGTTGGGGTTGAGCTTAAGGTGTCTGCCTAGGGTTAGGGTTAGGTCTGTGGTTTGAGTTAGGCTTCAGGTTAGGTTAGGTTTGAACTTAGTTTGAGGGAGTAAGTTTAGGGCTACTGTTAGTTCTCGGTTAACTGTTACGGTTGGAGTAAGCGTCAGGGTCAGGTTAGGGTTGGGGTCAAGCTTAAGGTGTCCTCCTAGGGTTAGGGTTAGGTCTGTGGTTTGAGTGAGGCTTCAGGTTAGGTTAGGTTTGAACTTAGTTTGAGGGAGTAAGTTTAGGACTACTGTTAGTTTTCGGTTCAGTGTTACGGTTGGAGATAGCGTCAGGGTCAGGTTAGGGTTGTGATTGAGCTTCAGGTGTCCGCCTAGGGTTAGGGTTATGTCTATGGTTTGAGTTAGGGTCCAGGTTAGGGTAGGTTTGAACTTAGTTTGAGGGAGTAAGTTTAGGGCTACTGTTAGTTTTCGGTTCAGTGTTACGGTTGGAGATAGCGTCAGGGTCTGGTTAGGGTTGGGGTTGAGTTTCAGGTGTCCGCCTAGGGTTAGGGTTAGGTCTATGGTTTGAGTTAGGCTTCAAGTTAGGTTAGGTTTGAAGTTAGTTTGAGGGAGTAAGTTTAGGGCTACTGTTAGTTTTCGGGTAAGTGTTACTGTTGGAGTTAGCGTCAGGGCCAGGTTAGGGTTGGGGTTGAGCTTAAGGTGTCCGCCTAGGGTTAGGGTTAGGTGTATGGTTTGATTTAGGCTTCAGGTTAGGTTAGGTTTGAAGTTAGTTTGAGGGAGTAAGTTTAGGGCTATTGTTAGTTTTCGGTTAACTGTTACAGTTGGAGTAAGCGTCAGGGTCAGGTTAGGGTGGGGGTTAAGCATAAGGTGTCCGCCTAGGGTTAGGGTTAGGTCTATGATTTGATTTAGGCTTCAGGTTAGGTTAGGTTTGAACTTAGTTTGAGGGAGTCAGTTTAGGGCTACTGTTAGTTTTCGGTTAACTGTTACGGTTGGAGTAAGCGTCAGGGTCAGGTTAGGTATGGGGTTGAGTTTAAGGTGTCCGCCTAGGGTTAGGGTTAGGTGTATGGTTTGATTTAGGCTTCAAGTTAGGTTAGGTTTGAACTTAGTTTGAGGAAGTAAGTTTAGGGCTACTGTTAGTTTTCGGTTCAGTGTTACGGTTGGAGATAGCGTCAGGGTCAGGTTAGGGTTGTGGTTGAGCTTCAGGTGTCCGCCTAGGGTTAGGGTTAGGTCTATTGTTTGAGTTAGGCTTCAGGTTAGGTTAGGTTTGAACTTAGTTTGAGGGAGACAGTTTAGGGCTACTGTTAGTTTTCATTTAACTGTTACGGTTGGAGTAAGCGTCAGGATCAGGTTAGGGTGGGGGTTAAGCATAAGGTGTCCGCCTAGGGTTAGGGTTAGGTCTATGGTTTCATTTAGGCTTCAGGTTAGGTTAGGATTGAACGTAGTTTGAGGGAGTAAGTTTAGGGCTACTGTTAGTTTTCGGTTCAATGTTACGTTTGGAGTTAGCGTGAGGGTCCGGTTAGGGTTGGGGTTGAGCTTAAGGTGTCCGACTAGGGTTAGGGTTAGGTCTGTGGTTTGAGTTAGGCTTCAGGTTAGGTTAGGTTTGAACTTAGTTTGAGGGAGTAAGTTTAGGGCTACTGTTAGTTTTCGGGTAACTGTTACTGTTGGAGTTAGCGTCAGGGCCAGGTTAGGGTTGGGGTTGAGCTTAAGGTGTCCGCCTAGGGTTAGGGTTAGGTCTATGGTTTGAGTTATGCTTCAGGTTAGGTTAGGTTTGAACTTAGTTTGAGGGAGTAAGTTTAGGGCTACTGTTAGTTTTCGGTTCAGTGTTACGGTTAGAGATAGCGTCAGGGTCTGGTTAGGGTTGTGGTTGAGTTTCAGGTGTCCGCCTAGGGTTAGGGTTAGGTCTGTGGTTTGAGTTAGTCCTCAGGTTAGGTTAGGATTGAACTTAGTTTGAGGGAGTAAGTTTAGGGCTACTGTTAGTTTTCGGTTCAGTGTTACGGTTGGAGATAGCGTCAGGGTCAGGTTAGGGTTGGGGTTGAGCTTCAGGTGTCCGCTTAGCGTTAGGGTTAGGTCTATGGTTTGAGTTATGCTTCAGGTTCGGTTAGGTTTGAACTTAGTTTGAGGGAGTAAGTTTAGGGCTACTGTTAGTTTTCGGTTCAGTGTTACGGTTAGAGATAGCGTCAGGGTCTGGTTAGGGTTGTGGTTGAGTTTCAGGTGTCCGCCTAGGGTTAGGGTTAGGTCTATGGTTTCATTTAGGCTTCAGGTTAGGTTAGGTTTGAAGTTAGTTTGAGGGAGTAAGTTTAGGGCTACTGTTAGGTTTCGGTTCAATGTTACGTTTGGAGTTAGCGTGAGGGTCCGGTTAGGGTTGGGGTTGAGCTTAAGGTGTCCGCCTAGGGTTAGGGTTAGGTCTGTGGTTTGAGTTAGGCTTCAGGTTAGGTTAGGTTTGAACTTAGTTTGAGGGAGTAAGTTTAGGGCTACTGTTAGTTTTCGGGTAACTGTTACTGTTGGAGTTAGCGTCAGGGCCAGGTTAGGGTTGGGGTTGAGCTTAAGGTGTCCGCCTAGGGTTAGGGTTAGGTCTGT
Source organism: Tupaia tana (assembly GCA_026018925.1). NCBI lineage: Eukaryota > Metazoa > Chordata > Mammalia > Scandentia > Tupaiidae > Tupaia > Tupaia tana. The sequence goes on from JAKSZU010000295.1 coordinate 141,259, forward strand.
GGTTTGAGTTAGGCTTCAGGTTAGGTTAGGATTGAATTTAGTTTGAGGGAGTAAGTTTAGGGCTACTGTTAGTTTTCGGGTCAGTGTTACGGTTGGAGATAGCGTCAGGGTCAGGTTAGGGTTGGGGTTGAGCTTCAGGTGTCCGCCTAGGGTTAGGGTTAGGTCTATGGTTTGAGTTATGCTTCAGTTTAGATTAGGTTTGAACTTAGTTTGAGGGAGTAAGTTTAGGGCTACTGTTAGTTTTCGGTTCAGTGTTACGGTTAGAGATAGCGTCAGGGTCTGGTTAGGGTTGTGGTTGAGTTTCAGGTGTCCGCCTAGGGTTAGGGTTAGGTCTATGGTTTGAGTTAGGCTTCAAATTAGGTTAGGTTTGAAGTTAGTTTGAGGGAGTAAGTTTAGGGCTACTGTTAGTTTTCGGGTAACTGTTACTGTTGTAGTTAGCGTCAGGGCCAGGTTAGGTTTGGGGTTGAGCTTAAGGTGTCCGCCTAGGGTTAGGGTTAGGTGTATGGTTTGATTTAGGCTTCAGGTTAGGTTAGGTTTGAACTTAGTTTGAGGGAGTAAGTTTAGGGCTACTGTTAGTTTTCCTTTATCTGTTACGGTTGGAGTAAGCGTCAGGGTCAGGTTAGGGTGGGGGTTAAGCATAAGGTGTCCGCCTAGGGTTAGGGTTAGGTCTATGGTTTCATTTAGGCTTCAGGTTAGGTTAGGATTGAACTTAGTTTGAGGGAGTAAGTTTAGGGCCACTGTTAGTTTTCGGTTCAGTGTTACGGTTGTATTTAGCCTCAGGGTCAGGTTAGGGTTGGGGTTAAGCTTAAGGTGTCCGCCTAGGGTTAGGGTTAAGTCTATTGTTTGAGTTAGGCTTCAGGTTAGGTTAGGTTTGAACTTAGTTTGAGGGAGACAGTTTAGGGCTACTGTTAGTTTTCGTTTAACTGTTACGGTTGGAGTAAGCGTCAGGGTCAGGTTAGGGTGGGGGTTAAGCATAAGGTGTCCACCTAGGGTTAGGGTTAGGTCTATGGTTTCATTTAGGCTTCAGGTTAGGTTAGGATTGAACTTAGTTTGAGGGAGTAAGTTTAGGGCTACTGTTAGTTTTCGGTTCAATGTTACGTTTGGAGTTAGCGTGAGGGTCCGGTTAGGGTTGGGGTTGAGCTTAAGGTGTCTGCCTAGGGTTAGGGTTAGGTCTGTGGTTTGAGTGAGGCTTCAGGTTAGGTTAGGTTTGAACTTAGTTTGAGGGAGTAAGTTTAGGGCTACTGTTAGTTTTCGGTTAACTGTTACGGTTGGAGTAAGCGTCAGGGTCAGGTTAGGGTTGGGGTCAAGCTTAAGGTGTCCTTCTAGGGTTAGGGTTAGGTCTGTGGTTTGAGTGAGGCTTCAGGTTAGGTTAGGTTTGAACTTAGTTTGAGGGAGTAAGTTTAGGGCTACTGTTAGTTTTCGGTTCAGTGTTACGGTTGGAGATAGCGTCAGGGTCAGGTTAGGGTTGTGATTGAGCTTCAGGTGTCCGCCTAGGGTTAGGGTTAGGTCTATGGTTTGAGTTAGGGTCCAGGTTAGGGTAGGTTTGAACTTAGTTTGAGGGAATAAGTTTAGGGCTACTGTTAGTTTTCGGTTCAGTGTTACGGTTGGAGATAGCGTCAGGGTCTGGTTAGGGTTGTGGTTGAGTTTCAGGTGTCCGCCTAGGGTTAGGGTTAGGTCTATGGTTTGATTTAGGCTTCAGGTTAGGTTAGGTTTGAAGTTAGTTTGAGGGAGTAAGTTTAGGGCTATTGTTAGTTTTCGGTTAACTGTTACAGTTGGAGTAAGCGTCAGGGTCAGGTTAGGGTGGGGGTTAAGCATAAGGTGTCCGCCTAGGGTTAGGGTTAGGTCTATGATTTGATTTAGGCTTCAGGTTAGGTTAGGTTTGAACTTAGTTTGAGGGAGTCAGTTTAGGGCTACTGTTAGTTTTCGGTTAACTGTTACGGTTGGAGTAAGCGTCAGGGTCAGGTTAGGTTTGGGGTTGAGTTTAAGGTGTCCGCCTAGGGTTAGGGTTAGGTGTATGGTTTGATTTAGGCTTCAAGTTAGGTTAGGTTTGAACTTAGTTTGAGGAAGTAAGTTTAGGGCTACTGTTAGTTTTCGGTTCAGTGTTACGGTTGGAGATAGCGTCAGGGTCAGGTTAGGGTTGTGGTTGAGCTTCAGGTGTCCGCCTAGGGTTAGGGTTAGGTCTATTGTTTGAGTTAGGCTTCAGGTTAGGTTAGGTTTGAACTTAGTTTGAGGGAGACAGTTTAGGGCTACTGTTAGTTTTCATTTAACTGTTACGGTTGGAGTAAGCGTCAGCATCAGGTTAGGCTGGGGGTTAAGCATAAGGTGTCCGCCTAGGGTTAGGGTTAGGTCTATGGTTTCATTTAGGCTTCAGGTTAGGTTAGGATTGAACGTAGTTTGAGGGAGTAAGTTTAGGGCTACTGTTAGTTTTCGGTTCAATGTTACGTTTGGAGTTAGCGTGAGGGTCCGGTTAGGGTTGGGGTTGAGCTTAATTTGTCCGCCTAGGGTTAGAGTTAGGTCTGTGGTTTGAGTTAGGCTTCAGGTTAGGTTAGGTTTGAACTTAGTTTGAGGGAGTAAGTTTAGGGCTACTGTTAGTTTTCGGGTAACTGTTACTGTTGGAGTTAGCGTCAGGGCCAGGTTAGGGTTGGGGTTGAGCTTATGGTGTCCGCCTAGGGTTAGGGTTAGGTCTGTGGTTTGAGTTAGGCTTCAGGTTAGGTTAGGATTGAACTTAGTTTGAGGGAGTAAGTTTAGGGCTACTGTTAGTTTTCGGTTCAGTGTTACGGTTGGAGATAGCGTCAGGGTCAGGTTAGGGTTGGGGTTGAGCTTCAGGTGTCCGCCTAGGGTTAGGGTTAGGTCTATGGTTTGAGTTATGCTTCAGGTTAGGTTAGGTTTGAACTTAGTTTGAGGGAGTAAGTTTAGGGCTACTGTTAGTTTTCGGTTCAGTGTTACGGTTAGAGATAGCGTCAGGGTCTGGTTAGGGTTGTGGTTGAGTTTCAGGTGTCCGCCTAGGGTTAGGGTTAGGTCTATGGTTTGAGTTCGGCTTCAAATTAGGTTAGGTTTGAAGTTAGTTTGAGGGAGTAAGTTTAGGGCTACTGTTAGTTTTCGGGTAACTGTTACTGTTGTAGTTAGCGTCAGGGCCAGGTTAGGTTTGGGGTTGAGCTTAAGGTGTCCGCCTAGGGTTAGGGTTAGGTGTATGGTTTGATTTAGGCTTCAGGTTAGGTTAGGTTTGAACTTAGTTTGAGGGAGTAAGTTTAGGGCTACTGTTAGTTTTCGTTTATCTGTTACGGTTGGAGTAAGCGTCAGGGTCAGGTTAGGGTGGGGGTTAAGCATAAGGTGTCCGCCTAGGGTTAGGGTTAGGTCTATGGTTTCATTTAGGCTTCAGGTTAGGTTAGGATTGAACTTAGTTTGAGGGAGTAAGTTTAGGGCCACTGTTAGTTTTCGGTTCAGTGTTACGGTTGAATTTAGCCTCAGGGTCAGGTTAGGGTTGGGGTTAAGCTTAAGGTGTCCGCCTAGGGTTAGGGTTAAGTCTATTGTTTGAGTTAGGCTTCAGGTTAGGTTAGGTTTGAACTTAGTTTGAGGGAGACAGTTTAGGGCTACTGTTAGTTTTCGTTTAACTGTTACGGTTGGAGTAAGCGTCAGGGTCAGGTTAGGGTGGGGGTTAAGCATAAGGTGTCCACCTAGGGTTAGGGTTAGGTCTATGGTTTCATTTAGGCTTCAGGTTAGGTTAGGATTGAACTTAGTTTGAGGGAGTAAGTTTAGGGCTACTGTTAGTTTTCGGTTCAATGTTACGTTTGGAGTTAGCGTGACGGTCCGGTTAGGGTTGGGGTTGAGCTTAAGGTGTCTGCCTAGGGTTAGGGTTAGGTCTGTGGTTTGAGTTAGGCTTCAGGTTAGGTTAGGTTTGAACTTAGTTTGAGGGAGTAAGTTTAGGGCTACTGTTAGTTTTCGGTTAACTGTTACGGTTGGAGTAAGCGTCAGGGTCAGGTTAGGGTTGGGGTCAAGCTTAAGGTGTCCTCCTAGGGTTAGGGTTAGGTCTGTGGTTTGAGTGAGGCTTCAGGTTAGGTTAGGTTTGAACTTAGTTTGAGGGAGTAAGTTTAGGGCTACTGTTAGTTTTCGGTTCAGTGTTACGGTTGGAGATAGCGTCAGGGTCAGGTTAGGGTTGTGATTGAGCTTCAGGTGTCCGCCTAGGGTTAGGGTTAGGTCTATGGTTTGAGTTAGGGTCCAGGTTAGGGTAGGTTTGAACTTAGTTTGAGGGAGTAAGTTTAGGGCTACTGTTAGTTTTCGGTTCAGTGTTACGGTTGGAGATAGCGTCAGGGTCTGGTTAGGGTTCTGGTTGAGTTTCAGGTGTCCGCCTAGGGTTAGGGTTAGGTCTATGGTTTGAGTTAGGCTTCAAGTTAGGTTAGGTTTGAAGTTAGTTTGAGGGAGTAAGTTTAGGGCTACTGTTAGTTTTCGGGTAACTGTTACTGTTGGAGTTAGCGTCAGGGCCAGGTTAGGGTTGGTGTTGAGCTTAAGGTGTCCGACTAGGGTTAGGGTTAGGTGTATGGTTTGATTTAGGCTTCAGGTTAGGTTAGGTTTGAAGTTAGTTTGAGGGAGTAAGTTTAGGGCTATTGTTAGTTTTCGGTTAACTGTTACAGTTGGAGTAAGCGTCAGGGTCAGGTTAGGGTGGGGGTTAAGCATAAGGTGTCCGCCTAGGGTTAGGGTTAGGTCTATGATTTGCTTTAGCCTTCAGGTTAGGTTAGGTTTGAACTTAGTTTGAGGGAGTCAGTTTAGGGCTACTGTTAGTTTTCGGTTAACTGTTACGGTTGGAGTAAGCGTCAGGGTCAGGTTAGGTTTGGGGTTGAGCTTAAGGTGTCCGCCTAGGGTTAGGGTTAGGTCTGTGGTTTGAGTTAGTCCTCAGGTTAGGTTAGGATTGAACTTAGTTTGAGGGAGTAAGTTTAGGGCTACTGTTAGTTTTCGGTTCAGTGTTACGGTTGGAGATAGCGTCAGGGTCAGGTTAGGGTTGGGGTTGAGCTTCAGGTGTCCGCCTAGGGTTAGGGTTAGGTCTATTGTTTGAGTTAGGCTTCAGGTTAGGTTAGGTTTGAACTTAGTTTGAGGGAGACAGTTTAGGGCTACTGTTAGTTTTCATTTAACTGTTACGGTTGGAGTAAGCGTCAGGATCAGGTTAGGGTGGGGGTTAAGCATAAGGTGTCCGCCTAGGGTTAGGGTTAGGTCTATGGTTTCATTTAGGCTTAAGGTTAGGTTAGGATTGAACGTAGTTTGAGGGAGTAAGTTTAGGGCTACTGTTAGTTTTCGGTTCAATGTTACGTTTGGAGTTAGCGTGAGGGTCCGGTTAGGGTTGGGGTTGAGCTTAAGGTGTCCGCCTAGGGTTAGGGTTAGGTCTGTGGTTTGAGTTAGGCTTCAGGTTAGGTTAGGTTTGAACTTAGTTTGAGGGAGTAAGTTTAGGGCTACTGTTAGTTTTCGGGTAACTGTTACTGTTGGAGTTAGCGTCAGGGCCAGGTTAGGGTTGGGGTTGAGCTTAAGGTGTCCGCCTAGGGTTAGGGTTAGGTCTGTGGTTTGAGTTAGGCTTCAGGTTAGGTTAGGATTGAACTTAGTTTGAGGGAGTAAGTTTAGGGCTACTGTTAGTTTTCGGTTCAGTGTTACGGTTGGAGATAGCGTCAGGGTCAGGTTAGGGTTGGGGTTGAGCTTCAGGTGTCCGCCTAGGGTTAGGGTTAGGTCTATGGTTTAGTTATGCTTCAGGTTAGGTTAGGTTTGAACTTAGTTTGAGGGAGTAAGTTTAGGGCTACTGTTAGTTTTCGGTTCAGTGTTACGGTTAGAGATAGCGTCAGGGTCTGGTTAGGGTTGTGGTTGAGTTTCAGGTGTCCGCCTAGGGTTAGGGTTAGGTCTATGGTTTGAGTTAGGCTTCAAATTAGGTTAGGTTTGAAGTTAGTTTGAGGGAGTAAGTTTAGGGCTACTGTTAGTTTTCGGGTAACTGTTACTGTTGTAGTTAGCGTCAGGGCCAGGTTAGGTTTGGGGTTGAGCTTAAGGTGTCCGCCTAGGGTTAGGGTTAGGTGTATGGTTTGATTTAGGCTTCAGGTTAGGTTAGGTTTGAACTTAGTTTGAGGAAGTAAGTTTAGGGCTACTGTTAGTTTTCGGTTCAGTGTTACGGTTGGAGATAGCGTCGGGGTCAGGTTAGGGTTGTGGTTGAGCTTCAGGTGTCCGCCTAGGGTTAGGGTTAGGTCTATTGTTTGAGTTAGGCTTCAGGTTAGGTTAGGTTTGAACTTAGTTTGAGGGAGACAGTTTAGGGCTACTGTTAGTTTTCGGTTAACTGTTACGGTTGGAGTAAGCGTCAGGGTCAGGTTAGGTTTGGGGTTGAGCTTAAGGTGTCCGCCTAGGGTTAGGGTTAGGTGTATGGTTTGATTTAGGCTTCAGGTTAGGTTAGGTTTGAACTTAGTTTGAGGAAGTAAGTTTAGGGCTACTGTTAGTTTTCGGTTCAGTGTTACGGTTGGAGATAGCGTCAGGGTCAGGTTAGGGTTGTGGTTGAGCTTCAGGTGTCCGCCTAGGGTTAGGGTTAGGTCTATTGTTTGAGTTAGGCTTCAGGTTAGGTTAGGTTTGAACTTAGTTTGAGGGAGACAGTTTAGGGCTACTGTTAGTTTTCATTTAACTGTTACGGTTGGAGTAAGCGTCAGGATCAGGTTAGGGTGGGGGTTAAGCATAAGGTGTCCGCCTAGGGTTAGGGTTAGGTCTATGGTTTCATTTAGGCTTCAGGTTAGGTTAGGATTGAACGTAGTTTGAGGGAGTAAGTTTAGGGCTACTGTTAGTTTTCGGTTCAATGTTACGTTTGGAGTTAGCGTGAGGGTCCGGTTAGGGTTGGGGTTGAGCTTAAGGTGTCCGCCTAGGGTTAGGGTTAGGTCTGTGGTTTGAGTTAGGCTTCAGGTTAGGTTAGGTTTGAACTTAGTTTGAGGGAGTAAGTTTAGGGCTACTGTTAGTTTTCGGGTAACTGTTACTGTTGGAGTTAGCGTCAGGGCCAGGTTAGGGTTGGGGTTGAGCTTAAGGTGTCCGCCTAGGGTTAGGGTTAGGTCTGTGGTTTGAGTTAGTCTTCAGGTTAGGTTAGTTTTGAACTTAGTTTGAGGGAGTAAGTTTAGGGCTACTGTTAGTTTTCGGTTCAGTGTTACGGTTGGAGATAGCGTCAGGGTCAGGTTAGGGTTGGGGTTGAGCTTCAGGTGTCCGCCTAGGGTTAGGGTTAGGTCTATGGTTTGAGTTATGCTTCAGGTTAGGTTAGGTTTGAACTTAGTTTGAGGGAGTAAGTTTAGGGCTACTGTTAGTTTTCGGTTCAGTGTTACGGTTAGAGATAGCGTCAGGGTCTGGTTAGGGTTGTGGTTGAGTTTCAGGTGTCCGCCTAGGGTTAGGGTTAGGTCTATGGTTTGAGTTAGGCTTCAAATTAGGTTAGGTTTGAAGTTAGTTTGAGGGAGTAAGTTTAGGGCTACTGTTAGTTTTCGGGTAACTGTTACTGTTGTAGTTAGCGTCAGGGCCAGGTTAGGTTTGGGGTTGAGCTTAAGGTGTCCGCCTAGGGTTAGGGTTAGGTGTATGGTTTGATTTAGGCTTCAGGTTAGGTTAGGTTTGAACTTAGTTTGAGGGAGTAAGTTTAGGGCTACTGTTAGTTTTCGTTTATCTGTTACGGTTGGAGTAAGCGTCAGGGTCAGGTTAGGGTGGGGGTTAAGCATAAGGTGTCCGCCTAGGGTTAGGGTTAGGTCTATGGTTTCATTTAGGCTTCAGGTTAGGTTAGGATTGAACTTAGTTTGAGGGAGTAGGTTTAGGGCCACTGTTAGTTTTTGGTTCAGTGTTACGGTTGGATTTAGCCTCAGGGTCAGGTTAGGGTTGGGGTTAAGATTAAGGTGTCCGCCTAGGGTTAGGGTTAAGTCTATTGTTTGAGTTAGGCTTCAGGTTAGGTTAGGTTTGAACTTAGTTTGAGGGAGACAGTTTAGGGCTACTGTTAGTTTTCGTTTAACTGTTACGTTTGGAGTAAGCGTCAGGGTCAGGTTAGGGTGGGGGTTAAGCATAAGGTGTCCACCTAGGGTTAGGGTTAGGTCTATGGTTTCATTTAGGCTTCAGGTTAGGTTAGGATTGAACTTAGTTTGAGGGAGTAAGTTTAGGGCTACTGTTAGTTTTCGGTTCAATGTTACGTTTGGAGTTAGCGTGACGGTCCGGTTAGGGTTGGGGTTGAGCTTAAGGTGTCTGCCTAGGGTTAGGGTTAGGTCTGTGGTTTGAGTTAGGCTTCAGGTTAGGTTAGGTTTGAACTTAGTTTGAGGGAGTAAGTTTAGGGCTACTGTTAGTTTTCGGTTAACTGTTACGGTTGGAGTAAGCGTCAGGGTCAGGTTAGGGTTGGGGTCAAGCTTAAGGTGTCCTCCTAGGGTTAGGGTTAGGTCTGTGGTTTGTGTGAGGCTTCAGGTTAGGTTAGGTTTGAACTTAGTTTGAGGGAGTAAGTTTAGGGCTACTGTTAGTTTTCGGTTCAGTGTTACGGTTGGAGATAGCGTCAGGGTCAGGTTAGGGTTGTGATTGAGCTTCAGGTGTCCGCCTAGGGTTAGGGTTAGGTCTATGGTTTGAGTTAGGGTCCAGGTTAGGGTAGGTTTGAACTTAGTTTGAGGGAGTAAGTTTAGGGCTACTGTTAGTTTTCGGTTCAGTGTTACGGTTGGAGATAGCGTCAGGGTCTGGTTAGGGTTGTGGTTGAGTTTCAGGTGTCCGCCTAGGGTTAGGGTTAGGTCTATGGTTTGAGGTAGGCTTCAAGTTAGGTTAGGTTTGAAGTTAGTTTGAGGGAGTAAGTTTAGGGCTACTGTTAGTTTTCGGGTAACTGTTACTGTTGGAGTTAGCGTCAGGGCCAGGTTAGGGTTGGGGTTGAGCTTAAGGTGTCCGCCTAGGGTTAGGGTTAGGTGTATGGTTTGATTTAGGGCTTCAGGTTAGGTTAGGTTTGAAGTTAGTTTGAGGGAGTAAGTTTAGGGGCTATTGTTAGTTTTCGGTTAACTGTTACATTTGGAGTAAGCGTCAGGGTCAGGTTAGGGTGGGGGTTAAGCATAAGGTGTCCGCCTAGGGTTAGGGTTAGGTCTATGATTTGATTTAGGCTTCAGGTTAGGTTTAGGTTTGAACTTAGTTTGAGGGAGTCAGTTTTAGGGCTACTGTTAGTTTTTCGGTTAACTGTTACGGTTGGAGTAAGCGTCAGGGTCAGGTTAGGTTTGGGTTGAGTTTAAGGTGTCCGCCTAGGGTTAGGGTTAGGTGTATGGTTTTGATTTAGGCTTCAGGTTAGGTTAGGTTTTGAACTTAGTTTGAGGAAGTAAGTTTAGGGCTACTGTTAGTTTTTGGTTCAGTGTTACGGTTGGAGATAGCGTCAGGGTCAGGTTAGGGTTTGTGGTTGAGCTTCAGGTGTCCGCCTAGGGTTAGGGTTAGGTCTATTGTTTGAGTTAGGGCTTCAGGTTAGGTTAGGTTTGAACTTAGTTTGAGGGAGACAGTTTAGGGCTACTGTTAGTTTTCATTTAACTGTTACGGTTGGAGTAAGCGTCAGGATCAGGTTAGGGTGGGGGTTAAGCATAAGGTGTCCCCCTAGGGTTAGGGTTAGGTCTATGGTTTCATTTAGGCTTCAGGTTAGGTTAGGATTGAACGTAGTTTGAGGGAGTAAGTTTAGGGCTACTGTTAGTTTTCGGTTCAATGTTACGTTTGGAGTTAGCGTGAGGGTCCGGTTAGGGTTGGGGTTGAGCTTAAGGGTGTCTGCCTAGGGTTAGGGTTAGGTCTGTGGTTTGAGTTAGGCTTCAGGTTAGGTTTAGGTTTTGAACTTAGTTTGAGGGAGTAAGTTTAGGGCTACTGTTAGTTTTCGGGTAACTGTTACTGTTGGGAGTTAGCGTCAGGGCCAGGTTAGGGTTGGGGTTGAGCTTAAGGTGTCCGCCTAGGGTTAGGGTTAGGTCTATGGTTTGAGTTAGGCTTCAAATTAGGTTAGGTTTGAACTTAGTTTGAGGGAGTAAGTTTAGGGCTACTGTTAGTTTTTCGGGTAACTGTTACTGTTGTAGTTAGCGTCAGGGCCAGGTTAGGTTTGGGGTTGAGCTTAAGGTGTCCGCCTAGGGTTAGGGTTAGGTGTATGGTTTGATTTAGGCTTCAGGTTAGGTTAGGTTTGAACTTAGTTTTGAGGGAGTAAGTTTAGGGCTACTGTTAGTTTTCGTTTATCTGTTACGGTTGGAGTAAGCGTCAGGGTCAGGTTAGGGTGGGGGTTAAGCATAAGGTGTCCGCCTAGGGTTAGGGTTAGGTCTATGGTTTCATTTAGGCTTCAGGTTAGGTTAGGATTGAACTTAGTTTGAGGGAGTAAGTTTAGGTCCACTGTTAGTTTTCGGTTCAGTGTTACGGTTGGATTTAGCCTCAGGGTCAGGTTAGGGTTGGGGGTTAAGCTTAAGGTGTCCGCCTAGGGTTAGGGTTAAGTCTATTGTTTGAGTTAGGCTTCAGGTTAGGTTAGGTTTGAACTTAGTTTGAGGGAGACAGTTTAGGGCTACTGTTAGTTTTTCGTTTAACTGTTACGGTTGGAGTAAGCGTCAGGGTCAGGTTAGGGTGGGGGTTAAGCATAAGGTGTCCACCTAGGGTTAGGGTTAGGTCTATGGTTTCATTTAGGCTTCAGGTTAGGTTAGGATTGAACTTAGTTTGAGGGAGTAAGTTTAGGGCTACTGTTAGTTTTCGGTTCAATGTTACGTTTGGAGTTAGCGTGACGGTCCGGTTAGGGTTGGGGTTGAGCTTAAGGTGTCTGCCTAGGGTTAGGGTTAGGTCTGTGGTTTGAGTTAGGCTTCAGGTTAGGTTAGGTTTGAACTTAGTTTGAGGGAGTAAGTTTAGGGCTACTGTTAGTTTTCGGTTAACTGTTACGGTTGGAGTAAGCGTCAGGGTCAGGTTAGGGTTGGGGTCAAGCTTAAGGTGTCCTTCTAGGGTTTAGGGTTAGGTCTGTGGTTTGAGTGAGGCTTCAGGTTAGGTTAGGTTTGAACTTAGTTTGAGGGAGTAAGTTTAGGGCTACTGTTAGTTTTCCGTTCAGTGTTACGGTTGGAGATAGCGTCAGGGTCAGGTTAGGGTTGTGATTGAGCTTCAGGTGTCCGCCTAGGGTTAGGGTTAGGTCTATGGTTTGAGTTAGGGTCCAGGTTAGGGTAGGTTTGAACTTAGTTTGAGGGAGTAAGTTTAGGGCTACTGTTAGTTTTCGTTCAGTGTTACGGTTGGAGATAGCGTCAGGGTCTGGTTAGGGTTGTGGTTTGAGTTTCAGGTGTCCGCCTAGGGTTAGGGTTAGGTCTATGGTTTGATTTAGGCTTCAGGTTAGGTTAGGTTTGAAGTTAGTTTGAGGGAGTAAGTTTAGGGCTATTGTTAGTTTTCGTTAAACTGTTTACAGTTGGAGTAAGCGTCAGGGTCAGGTTAGGGTGGGGGTTAAGCATAAGGTGTCCGCCTAGGGTTAGGGTTAGGTCTATTGATTTGATTTAGGCTTCAGGTTAGGTTAGGTTTGAACTTAGTTTGAGGGAGTCAGTTTAGGGCTACTGTTAGTTTTCGGTTAACTGTTACGGTTGGAGTAAGCGTCAGGGTCAGGTTTATGTTTGGGGTTGAGTTTAAGGTGTCCGCCTAGGGTTAGGGTTAGGTGTATGGTTTGATTTAGGCTTCAAGTTAGGTTAGGTTTGAACTTAGTTTGAGGAAGTAAGTTTAGGGCTACTGTTAGTTTTCGGTTCAGTGTTACGTTGGAGATAGCTTCAGGGTCAGGTTAGGGTTGTGGTTGAGCTTCAGGTGTCCGCCTAGGGTTAGGGTTAGGTCTATTGTTTGAGTTAGGCTTCAGGTTAGGTTAGGTTTGAACTTAGTTTGAGGGAGACAGTTTAGGGCTACTGTTAGTTTTCATTTAACTGTTACGGTTGAGTAAGCGTCAGCATCAGGTTAGGCTGGGGGTTAAGCATAAGGTGTCCGCCTAGGGTTAGGGTTAGGTCTATGGTTTCATTTAGGCTTCAGGTTAGGTTAGGATTGAACGTAGTTTGAGGGAGTAAGTTTAGGGCTACTGTTAGTTTTCGGTTCAATGTTACGTTTGGAGTTAGCGTGAGGGTCCGGTTAGGGTTGGGGTTGAGCTTAATTTGTCCGCCTAGGGTTAGAGTTAGGTCTGTGGTTTGAGTTAGGCTTCAGGTTAGGTTAGTTTTGAACTTAGTTTGAGGGAGTAAGTTTAGGGCTACTGTTAGTTTTCGGGTAACTGTTACTGTTGGAGTTAGCGTCAGGGTCCAGGTTAGGGTTGGGGTTGAGCTTATGGTGTCCGCCTAGGGTTAGGGTTAGGTCTGTGGTTTGAGTTAGGCTTCAGGTTAGGTTAGGATTGAACTTAGTTTGAGGGAGTAAGTTTAGGGCTACTGTTAGTTTTCGGTTCAGTGTTACGGTTGGAGATAGCGTCAGGGTCAGGTTAGGATTGGGTTGATCTTCAGGTGTCCGCCTAGGGTTAGGGTTAGTTCTATGGTTTGAGTTATGACTTCAGGTTAGGTTAGGTTTGAACTTAGTTTGAGGGAGTAAGTTTAGGGCTACTGTTAGTTTTCGGTTCAGTGTTACGGTTAGAGATAGCGTCAGGGTCTGGTTAGGGTTGTGGTTGAGTTTCAGGTGTCCGCCTAGGGTTAGGGTTAGGTCTATGGTTTGAGTTCGGCTTCAAATTAGGTTAGGTTTGAAGTTAGTTTGAGGGAGTAAGTTTAGGGCTACTGTTAGTTTTCGGGTAACTGTTACTGTTGTAGTTAGCGTCAGGGCCAGGTTAGGTTTGGGTTGAGCTTAAGGTGTCCGCCTAGGGTTAGGGTTAGGTGTATGGTTTGATTTAGGCTTCAGGTTAGGTTAGGTTTGAACTTAGTTTGAGGGAGTAAGTTTATGGCTTACTGTTAGTTTTCGTTTATCTGTTACGGTTGGAGTAAGCGTCAGGGTCAGGTTAGGGTGGGGGTTAAGCATAAGGTGTCCGCCTAGGGTTAGGGTTAGGTCTATGGTTTCATTTAGTCTTCAGGTTAGGTTAGGATTGAACTTAGTTTGAGGGAGTAAGTTTAGGGCCACTGTTAGTTTTCGGTTCAGTGTTACGGTTGAATTTAGCCTCAGGGTCAGGTTAGGGTTGGGGTTAAGCTTAAGGTGTCCGCCTAGGGTTAGGGTTAAGTCTATTGTTTGAGTTAGGCTTCAGGTTAGGTTAGGTTTGAACTTAGTTTGCGGGAGACAGTTTAGGGCTACTGTTAGTTTTCGTTTAACTGTTACGGTTGGAGTAAGCGTCAGGGTCAGGTTAGGGTGGGGGTTAACGCATAAGGTGTCCACCTAGGGTTAGGGTTAGGTCTATGGTTTCATTTAGGCTTCAGGTTAGGTTAGGATTGAACTTAGTTTGAGGGAGTAAGTTTAGGGCTACTGTTAGTTTTCGGTTCAATGTTACGTTTGGAGTTAGCGTGACGGTCCGGTTAGGGTTGGGGTTGAGCTTAAGGTGTCTGCCTAGGGTTAGGGTTAGGTCTGTGGTTTGAGTTAGGCTTCAGGTTAGGTTAGGTTTGAACTTAGTTTGAGGGAGTAAGTTTAGGGCTACTGTTAGTTTTCGGTTAACTGTTACGGTTGGAGTAAGCGTCAGGGTCAGGTTAGGGTTGGGGTCAAGCTTAAGGTGTCCTCCTAGGGTTAGGGTTAGGTCTGTGGTTTGAGTGAGGCTTCAGGTTAGGTTAGGTTTGAACTTAGTTTGAGGGAGTAAGTTTAGGGCTACTGTTAGTTTTCGGTTCAGTGTTACGGTTGGAGATAGCGTCAGGGTCAGGTTAGGGTTGTGATTGAGCTTCAGGTGTCCGCCTAGGGTTAGGGTTAGGTCTATGGTTTGAGTTATGCTTTAGGTTAGGTTAGGTTTTGAACTTAGTTTGAGGGAGTAAGTTTAGGGCTACTGTTAGTTTTCGGTTCAGTGTTACGGTTGGAGATAGCGTCAGGGTCTGGTTAGGGTTCTGGTTGAGTTTCAGGTGTCCGCCTAGGGTTAGGGTTAGGTCTATGGTTTGAGTTAGGCTTCAAGTTAGGTTAGGTTTGAAGTTAGTTTGAGGGAGTAAGTTTAGGGCTACTGTTAGTTTTCGGGTAACTGTTACTGTTGGAGTTAGCGTCAGGGCCAGGTTAGGGTTGGTGTTGAGCTTAAGGTGTCCGACTAGGGTTAGGGTTAGGTGTATGGTTTGATTTAGGCTTCAGGTTAGGTTAGGTTTGAAGTTAGTTTGAGGGAGTAAGTTTAGGGCTATTGTTAGTTTTCGGTTAACTGTTACAGTTGGAGTAAGCGTCAGGGTCAGGTTAGGGTGGGGGTTAAGCATAAGGTGTCCGCCTAGGGTTAGGGTTAGGTCTATGATTTGCTTTAGCCTTCAGGTTAGGTTAGGTTTGAACTTAGTTTGAGGGAGTCAGTTTAGGGCTACTGTTAGTTTTCGGTTAACTGTTACGGTTGGAGTAAGCGTCAGGGTCAGGTTAGGTTTGGGGTTGAGCTTAAGGTGTCCGCCTAGGGTTAGGGTTAGGTCTGTGGTTTGAGTTAGTCCTCAGGTTAGGTTAGGATTGAACTTAGTTTGAGGGAGTAAGTTTAGGGCTACTGTTAGTTTTCGGTTCAGTGTTACGGTTGGAGATAGCGTCAGGGTCAGGTTAGGGTTGGGGTTGAGTTTCAGGTGTCCGCCTAGGGTTAGAGTTAGGTCTATTGTTTGAGTTAGGCTTCAGGTTAGGTTAGGTTTGAACTTAGTTTGAGGGAGACAGTTTAGGGCTACTGTTAGTTTTCATTTAACTGTTACGGTTGGAGTAAGCGTCAGGATCAGGTTAGGGTGGGGGTTAAGCATAAGGTGTCCGCCTAGGGTTAGGGTTAGGTCTATGGTTTCATTTAGGCTTAAGGTTAGGTTAGGATTGAACGTAGTTTGAGGGAGTAAGTTTAGGGCTACTGTTAGTTTTCGGTTCAATGTTACGTTTGGAGTTAGCGTGAGGGTCCGGTTAGGGTTGGGGTTGAGCTTAAGGTGTCCGCCTAGGGTTAGGGTTAGGTCTGTGGTTTGAGTTAGGCTTCAGGTTAGGTTAGGTTTGAACTTAGTTTGAGGGAGTAAGTTTAGGGCTACTGTTAGTTTTCGGGTAACTGTTACTGTTGGAGTTAGCGTCAGGGCCAGGTTAGGGTTGGGGTTGAGCTTAAGGTGTCCGCCTAGGGTTAGGGTTAGGTCTGTGGTTTGAGTTAGGCTTCAGGTTAGGTTAGGATTGAACTTAGTTTGAGGGAGTAAGTTTAGGGCTACTGTTAGTTTTCGGTTCAGTGTTACGGTTGGAGATAGCGTCAGGGTCAGGTTAGGGTTGGGGTTGAGCTTCAGGTGTCCGCCTAGGGTTAGGGTTAGGTCTATGGTTTAGTTATGCTTCAGGTTAGGTTAGGTTTGAACTTAGTTTGAGGGAGTAAGTTTAGGGCTACTGTTAGTTTTCGGTTCAGTGTTACGGTTAGAGATAGCGTCAGGGTCTGGTTAGGGTTGTGGTTGAGTTTCAGGTGTCCGCCTAGGGTTAGGGTTAGGTCTATGGTTTGAGTTAGGCTTCAAATTAGGTTAGGTTTGAAGTTAGTTTGAGGGAGTAAGTTTAGGGCTACTGTTAGTTTTCGGGTAACTGTTACTGTTGTAGTTAGCGTCAGGGCCAGGTTAGGTTTGGGGTTGAGCTTAAGGTGTCCGCCTAGGGTTAGGGTTAGGTGTATGGTTTGATTTAGGCTTCAGGTTAGGTTAGGTTTGAACTTAGTTTGAGGAAGTAAGTTTAGGGCTACTGTTAGTTTTCGGTTCAGTGTTACGGTTGGAGATAGCGTCGGGGTCAGGTTAGGGTTGTGGTTGAGCTTCAGGTGTCCGCCTAGGGTTAGGGTTAGGTCTATTGTTTGAGTTAGGCTTCAGGTTAGGTTAGGTTTGAACTTAGTTTGAGGGAGACAGTTTAGGGCTACTGTTAGTTTTCGGTTAACTGTTACGGTTGGAGTAAGCGTCAGGGTCAGGTTAGGTTTGGGGTTGAGCTTAAGGTGTCCGCCTAGGGTTAGGGTTAGGTGTATGGTTTGATTTAGGCATCAGGTTAGGTTAGGTTTGAACTTAGTTTGAGGAAGTAAGTTTAGGGCTACTGTTAGTTTTCGGTTCAGTGTTACGGTTGGAGATAGCGTCAGGGTCAGGTTAGGGTTGTGGTTGAGCTTCAGGTGTCCGCCTAGGGTTAGGGTTAGGTCTATTGTTTGAGTTAGGCTTCAGGTTAGGTTAGGTTTGAACTTAGTTTGAGGGAGACAGTTTAGGGCTACTGTTAGTTTTCATTTAACTGTTACGGTTGGAGTAAGCGTCACGATCAGGTAGGGTGGGGGTTAAGCATAAGGTGTCCGCCTAGGGTTAGGGTTAGGTCTATGGTTTCATTTAGGCTTCAGGTTAGGTTAGGATTGAACGTAGTTTGAGGGAGTAAGTTTAGGGCTACTGTTAGTTTTCGGTTCAATGTTACGTTTGGAGTTAGCGTGAGGGTCCGGTTAGGGTTGGGGTTGAGCTTAAGGTGTCCGCCTAGGGTTAGGGTTAGGTCTGTGGTTTGAGTTAGGCTTCAGGTTAGGTTAGGTTTGAACTTAGTTTGAGGGAGTAAGTTTAGGGCTACTGTTAGTTTTCGGGTAACTGTTACTGTTGGAGTTAGCGTCAGGGCCAGGTTAGGGTTGGGGTTGAGCTTAAGGTGTCCGCCTAGGGTTAGGGTTAGGTCTGTGGTTTGAGTTAGTCTTCAGGTTAGGTTAGTTTTGAACTTAGTTTGAGGGAGTAAGTTTAGGGCTACTGTTAGTTTTCGGTTCAGTGTTACGGTTGGAGATAGCGTCAGGGTCAGGTTAGGGTTGGGGTTGAGCTTCAGGTGTCCGCCTAGGGTTAGGGTTAGGTCTATGGTTTGAGTTATGCTTCAGGTTAGGTTAGGTTTGAACTTAGTTTGAGGGAGTAAGTTTAGGGCTACTGTTAGTTTTCGGTTCAGTGTTACGGTTAGAGATAGCGTCAGGGTCTGGTTAGGGTTGTGGTTGAGTTTCAGGTGTCCGCCTAGGGTTAGGGTTAGGTCTATGGTTTGAGTTAGGCTTCAAATTAGGTTAGGTTTGAAGTTAGTTTGAGGGAGTAAGTTTAGGGCTACTGTTAGTTTTCGGGTAACTGTTACTGTTGTAGTTAGCGTCAGGGCCAGGTTAGGTTTGGGGTTGAGCTTAAGGTGTCCGCTAGGGTTAGGGTTAGGTGTATGGTTTGATTTAGGCTTCAGGTTAGGTTAGGTTTGAACTTAGTTTGAGGGAGTAAGTTTAGGGCTACTGTTAGTTTTCGTTTATCTGTTACGGTTGGAGTAAGCGTCAGGGTCAGGTTAGGGTGGGGGTTAAGCATAAGGTGTCCGCCTAGGGTTAGGGTTAGGTCTATGGTTTCATTTAGGCTTCAGGTTAGGTTAGGATTGAACTTAGTTTGAGGGAGTAGGTTTAGGGCCACTGTTAGTTTTTGGTTCAGTGTTACGGTTGGATTTAGCCTCAGGGTCAGGTTAGGGTTGGGGTTAAGATTAAGGTGTCCGCCTAGGGTTAGGGTTAAGTCTATTGTTTGAGTTAGGCTTCAGGTTAGGTTAGGTTTGAACTTAGTTTGAGGGAGACAGTTTAGGGCTACTGTTAGTTTTCGTTTAACTGTTACGTTTGGAGTAAGCGTCAGGGTCAGGTTAGGGTGGGGGTTAAGCATAAGGTGTCCACCTAGGGTTAGGGTTAGGTCTATGGTTTCATTTAGGCTTCAGGTTAGGTTAGGATTGAACTTAGTTTGAGGGAGTAAGTTTAGGGCTACTGTTAGTTTTCGGTTCAATGTTACGTTTGGAGTTAGCGTGACGGTCCGGTTAGGGTTGGGGTTGAGCTTAAGGTGTCTGCCTAGGGTTAGGGTTAGGTCTGTGGTTTGAGTTAGGCTTCAGGTTAGGTTAGGTTTGAACTTAGTTTGAGGGAGTAAGTTTAGGGCTACTGTTAGTTTTCGGTTAACTGTTACGGTTGGAGTAAGCGTCAGGGTCAGGTTAGGGTTGGGGTCAAGCTTAAGGTGTCCTCCTAGGGTTAGGGTTAGGTCTGTGGTTTGTGTGAGGCTTCAGGTTAGGTTAGGTTTGAACTTAGTTTGAGGGAGTAAGTTTAGGGCTACTGTTAGTTTTCGGTTCAGTGTTACGGTTGGAGATAGCGTCAGGGTCAGGTTAGGGTTGTGATTGAGCTTCAGGTGTCCGCCTAGGGTTAGGGTTAGGTCTATGGTTTGAGTTAGGGTCCAGGTTAGGGTAGGTTTGAACTTAGTTTGAGGGAGTAAGTTTAGGGCTACTGTTAGTTTTCGGTTCAGTGTTACGGTTGGAGATAGCGTCAGGGTCTGGTTAGGGTTGTGGTTGAGTTTCAGGTGTCCGCCTAGGGTTAGGGTTAGGTCTATGGTTTGAGGTAGGCTTCAAGTTAGGTTAGGTTTGAAGTTAGTTTGAGGGAGTAAGTTTAGGGCTACTGTTAGTTTTCGGGTAACTGTTACTGTTGGAGTTAGCGTCAGGGCCAGGTTAGGGTTGGGGTTGAGCTTAAGGTGTCCGCCTAGGGTTAGGGTTAGGTGTATGGTTTGATTTAGGCTTCAGGTTAGGTTAGGTTTGAAGTTAGTTTGAGGGAGTAAGTTTAGGGCTATTGTTAGTTTTCGGTTAACTGTTACATTTGGAGTAAGCGTCAGGGTCAGGTTAGGGTGGGGGTTAAGCATAAGGTGTCCGCCTAGGGTTAGGGTTAGGTCTATGATTTGATTTAGGCTTCAGGTTAGGTTAGGTTTGAACTTAGTTTGAGGGAGTCAGTTTAGGGCTACTGTTAGTTTTCGGTTAACTGTTACGGTTGGAGTAAGCGTCAGGGTCAGGTTAGGTTTGGGGTTGAGTTTAAGGTGTCCGCCTAGGGTTAGGGTTAGGTGTATGGTTTGATTTAGGCTTCAGGTTAGGTTAGGTTTGAACTTAGTTTGAGGAAGTAAGTTTAGGGCTACTGTTAGTTTTTGGTTCAGTGTTACGGTTGGAGATAGCGTCAGGGTCAGGTTAGGGTTGTGGTTGAGCTTCAGGTGTCCGCCTAGGGTTAGGGTTAGGTCTATTGTTTGAGTTAGGCTTCAGGTTAGGTTAGGTTTGAACTTAGTTTGAGGGAGACAGTTTAGGGCTACTGTTAGTTTTCATTTAACTGTTACGGTTGGAGTAAGCGTCAGGATCAGGTTAGGGTGGGGGTTAAGCATAAGGTGTCCCCCTAGGGTTAGGGTTAGGTCTATGGTTTCATTTAGGCTTCAGGTTAGGTTAGGATTGAACGTAGTTTGAGGGAGTAAGTTTAGGGCTACTGTTAGTTTTCGGTTCAATGTTACGTTTGGAGTTAGCGTGAGGGTCCGGTTAGGGTTGGGGTTGAGCTTAAGGTGTCCGCCTAGGGTTAGGGTTAGGTCTGTGGTTTGAGTTAGGCTTCAGGTTAGGTTAGGTTTGAACTTAGTTTGAGGGAGTAAGTTTAGGGCTACTGTTAGTTTTCGGGTAACTGTTACTGTTGGAGTTAGCGTCAGGGCCAGGTTAGGGTTGGGGTTGAGCTTAAGGTGTCCGCCTAGGGTTAGGGTTAGGTCTATGGTTTGAGTTAGGCTTCAAATTAGGTTAGGTTTGAACTTAGTTTGAGGGAGTAAGTTTAGGGCTACTGTTAGTTTTCGGGTAACTGTTACTGTTGTAGTTAGCGTCAGGGCCAGGTTAGGTTTGGGGTTGAGCTTAAGGTGTCCGCCTAGGGTTAGGGTTAGGTGTATGGTTTGATTTAGGCTTCAGGTTAGGTTAGGTTTGAACTTAGTTTGAGGGAGTAAGTTTAGGGCTACTGTTAGTTTTCGTTTATCTGTTACGTTGGAGTAAGCGTCAGGGTCAGGTTAGGGTGGGGGTTAAGCATAAGGTGTCCGCCTAGGGTTAGGGTTAGGTCTATGGTTTCATTTAGGCTTCAGGTTAGGTTAGGATTGAACTTAGTTTGAGGGAGTAAGTTTAGGGCCACTGTTAGTTTTCGGTTCAGTGTTACGGTTGGATTTAGCCTCAGGGTCAGGTTAGGGTTGGGGTTAAGCTTAAGGTGTCCGCCTAGGGTTAGGGTTAAGTCTATTGTTTGAGTTAGGCTTCAGGTTAGGTTAGGTTTGAACTTAGTTTGAGGGAGACAGTTTAGGGCTACTGTTAGTTTTCGTTTAACTGTTACGGTTGGAGTAAGCGTCAGGGTCAGGTTAGGGTGGGGGTTAAGCATAAGGTGTCCACCTAGGGTTAGGGTTAGGTCTATGGTTTCATTTAGGCTTCAGGTTAGGTTAGGATTGATCTTAGTTGAGGGAGTAAGTTTAGGGCTACTGTTAGTTTTCGGTTCAATGTTACGTTTGGAGTTAGCGTGACGGTCCGGTTAGGGTTGGGGTTGAGCTTAAGGTGTCTGCCTAGGGTTTGGGTTAGGTCTGTGGTTTGAGTTAGGCTTCAGGTTAGGTTAGGTTTGAACTTAGTTTGAGGGAGTAAGTTTAGGGCTACTGTTAGTTTTCGGTTAACTGTTACGGTTGGAGTAAGCGTCAGGGTCAGGTTAGGGTGGGGGTCAAGCTTAAGGTGTCCTCCTAGCGTTAGGGTTAGGTCTGTGGTTTGAGTGAGGCTTCAGGTTAGGTTAGGTTTGAACTTAGTTTGAGGGAGTAAGTTTAGGGCTACTGTTAGTTTTCGGTTCAGTGTTACGGTTGGAGATAGCGTCAGTGTCAGGTTAGGGTTGTGATTGAGCTTCAGGTGTCCGCCTAGGGTTAGGGTTAGGTCTATGGTTTGAGTTAGGGTCCAGGTTAGGGTAAGTTTGAACTTAGTTTGAGGGAGTCAGTTTAGGGCTACTGTTAGTTTTCGGTTCAGTGTTACGGTTGGAGATAGGGTCAGGGTCTGGTTAGGGTTGTGGTTGAGTTTCAGGTGTCCGCCTAGGGTTAAGGTTAGGTCTATGGTTTGAGTTAGGCTTCAAGTTAGGTTAGGTTTGAAGTTAGTTTGAGGGAGTAAGTTTAGGGCTACTGTTAGTTTTCGGGTAACTGTTACTGTTGGAGTTAGCGTCAGGGCCAGTTTAGGGTTGGGGTTGAGCTTAAGGTGTCCGCCTAGGGTTAGGGTTAGGTGTATGGTTTGATTTAGGCTTCAGGTTAGGTTAGGTTTGAAGTTAGTTTGAGGGAGTAAGTTTAGGGCTATTGTTAGTTTTCGGATAACTGTTACAGTTGGAGTAAGCGTCAGGGTCAGATTAGGGTGGGGGTTAAGCATAAGGTGTCCGCCTAGGGTTAGGGTTAGGTCTATGATTTGATTTAGGCTTCAGGTTAGGTTAGGTTTGAACTTAGTTTGAGGGAGTCAGTTTAGGGCTACTGTTAGTTTTCGGTTAACTGTTACGGTCGGAGAAAGCGTCAGGGTCAGGTTAGGTTTGGGGTTGAGTTTAAGGTGTCCGCCTAGGGTTAGGGTTAGGTGTATGGTTTGATTTAGGCTTCAGGTTAGGTTAGGTTTGAAGTTAGTTTGAGGAAGTAAGTTTAGGGCTACTGTTAGTTTTCGGTTCAGTGTTACGGTTGGAGATAGCGTCAGGGTCAGGTTAGGGTTGAGGTTGAGCTTCAGGTGTCCGCCTAGGGTTAGGGTTAGGTCTATTGTTTGAGTTAGGCTTCAGGTTAGGTTAGGTTTGAACTTAGTTTGAGGGAGACAGTTTAGGGCTACTGTTAGTTTTCATTTAACTGTTACGGTTGGAGTAAGCGTCAGGATCAGGTTAGGGTGGGGGTTAAGCATAAGGTGTCCGCCTAGGGTTCGGGTTAGGTCTATGGTTTCATTTAGGCTTCAGGTTAGGTTAGGATTGAACGTAGTTTGAGGGAGTAAGTTTAGGGCTACTGTTAGTTTTCGGTTCAATGTTACGTTTGGAGTTAGCGTGAGGGTCCGGTTAGGGTTGGGGTTGAGCTTAAGGTGTCCGCCTAGGGTTAGGGTTAGGTCTGTGGTTTGAGTTAGGCTTCAGGTTAGGTTAGGTTTGAACTTAGTTTGAGGGAGTAAGTTTAGGGCTACTGTTAGTTTTCGGGTAACTGTTACTGTTGGAGTTAGCGTCAGGGCCAGGTTAGGGTTGGGGTTGAGCTGAAGGTGTCCGCCTAGGGTTAGGGTTAGGTCTGTGGTTTGAGTTAGGCTTCAGGTTAGGTTAGGATTGAACTTACTTTGAGGGAGTAAGTTTAGGGCTACTGTTAGTTTTCGGTTCAGTGTTACGGTTGGAGATAGCGTCAGGGTCAGGTTATGGTGGGGGTTGAGCTTCAGGTGTCCGCCTAGGGTTAGGGTTAGGTCTATGGTTTGAGTTATGCTTTAGGTTAGGTTAGGTTTGAACTTAGTTTGAGGGAGTAAGTTTAGGGCTACTGTTAGTTTTCGGTTCAGTGTTCCGGTTAGAGATAGCGTCAGGGTCTGGTTAGGGTTGTGGTTGAGTTTCAGGTGTCCGCCTAGGGTTAGGGTTAGGTCTATGGTTTGAGTTAGGCTTCAAATTAGGTTAGGTTTGAAGTTAGTTTGAGGGAGTAAGTTTAGGGCTACTGTTAGTTTTCGGGTAACTGTTACTGTTGTAGTTAGCGTCAGGGCCAGGTTAGGTTTGGGGTTGAGCTTAAGGTGTCCGCCTAGGGTTAGGGTTAGGTGTATGGTTTGATTTAGGCTTCAGGTTAGGTTAGGTTTGAACTTAGTTTGAGGAAGTAAGTTTAGGGCTACTGTTAGTTTTCGGTTCAGTGTTACGGTTGGAGATAGCGTCGGGGTCATGTTAGGGTTGTGGTTGAGCTTCAGGTGTCCGCCTAGGGTTAGGGTTAGGTCTATTGTTTGAGTTAGGCTTCAGGTTAGGTTAGGTTTGAACTTAGTTTGAGGGAGACAGTTTAGGGCTACTGTTAGTTTTCGGTTAACTGTTACGGTTGGAGTAAGCGTCAGGGTCAGGTTAGGTTTGGGGTTGAGCTTAAGGTGTCCGCTTAGGGTTAGGGTTAGGTGTATGGTTTGATTTAGGCTTCAGGTTAGGTTAGGTTTGAACTTAGTTTGAGGAAGTAAGTTTAGGGCTACTGTTAGTTTTCGGTTCAGTGTTACGGTTGGAGATAGCGTCAGGGTCAGGTTAGGGTTGTGGTTGAGCTTCAGGTGTCCGCCTAGGGTTAGGGTTAGGTCTATTGTTTGAGTTAGGCTTCAGGTTAGGTTAGGTTTGAACTTAGTTTGAGGGAGACAGTTTAGGGCTACTGTTAGTTTTCATTTAACTGTTACGGTTGGAGTAAGCGTCAGGATCAGGTTAGGGTGTGGGTTAAGCATAAGGTGTCCGCCTAGGGTTAGGGTTAGGTCTATGGTTTCATTTAGGCTTCAGGTTAGGTTAGGATTGAACGTAGTTTGAGGGAGTAAGTTTAGGGCTACTGTTAGTTTTCGGTTCAATGTTACGTTTGGAGTTAGCGTGAGGGTCCGGTTAGGGTTGGGGTTGAGCTTAAGGTGTCCGCCTAGGGTTAGGGTTAGGTCTGTGGTTTGAGATAGGCTTCAGGTTAGGTTAGGTTTGAACTTAGTTTGAGGGAGTAAGTTTAGGGCTACTGTTAGTTTTCGGTTCAGTGTTACGGTTGGAGATAGCGTCAGGGTCAGGTTAGGGTTGGGGTTGAGCTTCAGGTGTCCGCCTAGGGTTAGGGTTAGGTCTATGGTTTGAGTTATGCTTCAGGTTAGGTTAGGTTTGAACTTAGTTTGAGGGAGTAAGTTTAGGGCTACTGTAAGTTTTCGGTTCAGTGTTACGGTTAGAGATAGCGTCAGGGTCTGGTTAGGGTTGTGGTTGAGTTTCAGGTGTCCGCCTAGGGTTATTGTTAGGTCTATGGTTTGAGTTAGGCTTCAAATTAGGTTAGGTTTGAAGTTAGTTTGAGGGAGTAAGTTTAGGGCTACTGTTATTTTTCGGGTAACTGTTACTGTTGTAGTTAGCGTCAGGGCCAGGTTAGGTTTGGGGTTGAGCTTAAGGTGTCCGCCTAGGGTTAGGGTTAGGTGTATGGTTTGATTTAGGCTTCAGGTTAGGTTAGGTTTGAAGTTAGTTTGAGGGAGTAAGTTTAGGGCTACTGTTAGTTTTCGTTTATCTGTTACGGTTGGAGTAAGCGTCAGGGTCAGGTTAGGGTGGGGGTTAAGCATAAGGTGTCCGCCTAGGGTTAGGGTTAGATCTATGGTTTCATTTAGGATTCAGGCTAGGTTAGGAATGAACTTAGTTTGAGGGAGACAGTTTAGGGCTACTGTTAGTTTTCGGTTCAATGTTACGTTTGGAATTAGCGTGACGGTCCGGTTAGGGTTGGGGTTGAGCTTAAGGTGTCTGCCTAGGGTTAGGGTTAGGTCTGTGGTTTGAGTTAGGCTTCAGGTTAGGTTAGGTTTGAACTTAGTTTGAGGGAGTAAGTTTAGGGCTACTGTTAGTTTTCGGTTAACTGTTACGGTTGGAGTAAGCGTCAGGGTCAGGTTAGGGTTGGGGTCAAGCTTAAGGTGTCCTCCTAGGGTTAGGGTTAGGTCTGTGGTTTGAGTGAGGCTTCAGGTTAGGTTAGGTTTGAACTTAGTTTGAGGGAGTAAGTTTAGGGCTACTGTTAGTTTTCGGTTCAGTGTTACGGTTGGAGATAGCGTCAGGGTCAGGTTAGGGTTGTGATTGAGCTTCAGGTGTCCGCCTAGGGTTAGGGTTAGGTCTATGGTTTGAGTTAGGGTCCAGGTTAGGGTAGGTTTGAACTTAGTTTGAGGGAGTAAGTTTAGGGCTACTGTTAGTTTTCGGTTCAGTGTTACGGTTGGAGATAGCGTCAGGGTCCGGTTAGGGTTGTGGTTGAGTTTCAGGTGTCCGCCTAGGGTTAGGGTTAGGTGTATGGTTTGAGTTAGGCTTCAAGTTAGGTTAGGTTTGAAGTTAGTTTGAGGGAGTAAGTTTAGGGCTACTGTTAGTTTTCGGGTAACTGTTACAGTTGGAGTAAGCGTCAGGGTCAGGTTAGGGTGGGGGTTAAGCATAAGGTGTCCGCCTAGGGTTAGGGTTAGGTCTATGATTTGATTTAGGCTTCAGGTTAGGTTAGGTTTGAACTTAGTTTGAGGGAGTCAGTTTAGGGCTACTGTTACTTTTCGGTTAACTGTTACGGTTGGAGTAAGCGTCAGGGTCAGTTTAGGTTTGGGGTTGAGCTTAAGGTGTCCGCCTACGGTTAGGGTTAGGTGTATGGTTTGATTTAGGCTTCAGGTTAGGTTAGGTTTGAACTTAGTTTGAGGGAGTAAGTTTAGGGCTACTGTTAGTTTTCGTTCAACTGTTACTGTTGGAGTAAGCGTCAGGGTCAGGTTAGGGTGGGGGTTAAGCATAAGGTGTCCGCCTAGGGTTAGGGTTAGGTCTATGGTTTCATTTAGGCTTCACGTTAGGTTAGGATTGAACTTAGTTTGAGGGAGTAAGTTTAGGGATACTCTTAGTTTTCGGTTCAGTGATATGGTTGGAGTTAGCCTGGAGGTCAGGTTAGGGTTGGGGTTGAGCTTAAGGTGTCCGCCTAGGGTTAGGGTTAGGTGTATGGTTTGATTTAGGCTTCAGGTTAGGTTAGGTTTGAAGTTAGTTTGAGGGAGTAAGTTTAGGGCTACTGTTAGTTTTCGGTTAACTGTTACAGTTGGAGTAAGCGTCAGGGTCAGGTTAGGGTGGGGGTTAAGCATAAGGTGTCCGCCTAGGGTTAGGGTTAGATCTATGGTTTCATTTAGGATTCAGGCTAGGTTAGGAATGAACTTAGTTTGAGGGAGTAAGTTTACGGCTACTGTTAGTTTTCGGGTAACTGTTACTGTTGGAGTTAGCGTCAGGGCCAAGTTAGGGTTGGGGTTGAGCTTAAGGTGTCCGCCTAGGGTTAGGGTTAGGTGTATGGTTTGATTTAGGCTTCAGGTTAGGTTAGGTTTGAAGTTAGTTTGAGGGAGTAAGTTTAGGGCTACTGTTAGTTTTCGGTTAACTGTTACAGTTGGAGTAAGCGTCAGGGTCAGGTTAGGGTGGCGGATAAGCATAAGGTGTCCGCCTAGGGTTAGGGTTAGGTCTATGATTTGATTTAGGCTTCAGGTTAGGTTAGGTTTGAACTTAGTTTGAGGGAGTCAGTTTAGGGCTACTGTTAGTTTTCGGTTAACTGTTACGGTTGGAGTAAGCGTCAGGGTCAGGTTAGGGTTGAGCTTAAGGTGTCCGCCTAGGGTTAGGGTTAGGTGTATGGTTTGATTTAGGCTTCAGGTTAGGTTAGTTTTGAACTTAGTTTGAGGGAGTAAGTTTAGGGCTACTGTTAGTTTTCGTTTAACTGTTACGGTTGGAGTAAGCGTCAGGGTCAGGTTAGGGTGGGGGTTAAGCATAAGGTGTCCGCCTAGGGTTAGGGTTAGGTCTATGGTTTCATTTAGGCTTCAGGTTAGGTTAGGATTGAACGTAGTTTGAGGGAGTAAGTTTAGGGCTACTGTTAGTTTTCGGTTCAATGTTACGTTTGGAGTTAGCGTGAGGGTCCGGTTAGGGTTGGGGTTGAGCTTAAGGTGTCCGCCTAGGGTTAGGGTTAGGTCTGTGGTTTGAGTTAGGCTTCAGGTTAGGTTAGGTTTGAACTTAGTTTGAGGGAGACAGTTTAGGGCTACTGTTAGTTTTCGGTTCAGTGTTACGGTTGGAGTAAGCGTCAGGGTCAGGTTAGGTTTGGGGTTGAGCTTAAGGTGTCCGCCTAGGGTTAGGGTTAGGTGTATGGTTTGATTTAGGCTTCAGGTTAGGTTAGGTTTGAACTTAGTTTGAGGAAGTAAGTTTAGGGCTACTGTTAGTTTTCGGTTCAGTGTTACGGTTGGAGATAGCGTCAGGGTCAGGTTAGGGTTGTGGTTGAGCTTCAGGTGTCCGCCTAGGGTTAGGGTTAGGTCTATTGTTTGAGTTAGGCTTCAGGTTAGGTTAGGTTTGAACTTAGTTTGAGGGAGACAGTTTAGGGCTACTGTTAGTTTTCATTTAACTGTTACGGTTGGAGTAAGAGTCAGGATCAGGTTAGGGTGGGGGTTAAGCATAAGGTGTCCGCCTAGGGTTAGGGTTAGGTCTATGGTTTCATTTAGGCTTCAGGTTAGGTTAGGATTGAACGTAGTTTGAGGGAGCAAGTTTAGGGCTACTGTTAGTTTTCGGTTCAATGTTACGTTTGGAGTTAGCGTGAGGGTCCGGTTAGGGTTGGGGTTGAGCTTAAGGTGTCCGCCTAGGGTTAGGGTTAGGTCTGTGGTTTGAGTTAGGCTTCAGGTTAGGTTAGGTTTGAACTTAGTTTGAGGGAGTAAGTTTAGGGCTACTGTTAGTTTTCGGGTAACTGTTACTGTTGGAGTTAGCGTCAGGGCCAGGTTAGGGTTGGGGTTGAGCTTAAGGTGTCCGCCTAGGGTTAGGGTTAGGTCTGTGGTTTGAGTTAGGCTTCAGGTTAGGTTAGGTTTGAACTTAGTTTGAGGGAGTAAGTTTAGGGCTATTGTTAGTTTTCGGTTCAGTGTTACGGTTGGAGATAGCGTCAGGGTCAGGTTAGGGTTGGGGTTGAGCTTCAGGTGTCCGCCTAGGGTTAGGATTAGGTGTATGGTTTGATTTAGGCTTCAGGTTAGGTTAGGTTTGAACTTAGTTTGAGGGAGTAAGTTTAGGGCTACTGTTAGTTTTCGTTTATCTGTTACGGTTGGAGTAAGCGTCAGGGTCAGGTTAGGGTGGGGGTTAAGCATAAGGTGTCCGCCTAGGGTTAGGGTTAGGTCTATGGTTTCATTTAGGCTTCAGGTTAGGTTAGGATTGACCTTAGTTTGTGGGAGTAAGTTTAGGGCCACTGTTAGTTTTCGGTTCAGTGTTACGGTTGGATTTAGCCTCAGGGTCAGGTTAGGGTTGGGGTTAATCTTAAGGTGTCCGCCTAGGGTTAGGGTTAAGTCTATTGTTTGAGTTAGGCTTCAGGTTAGGTTAGGTTTGAACTTAGTTTGAGGGAGACAGTTTAGGGCTACTGTTAGTTTTCGTTTAACTGTTACGGTTGGAGTAAGCGTCAGGGTCAGGTTAGGGTGGGGGTTAAGCATAAGGTGTCCACCTAGGGTTAGGGTTAGGTCTATGATTTGATTTAGGCTTCAGGTTAGGTTAGGTTTGAACTTAGTTTGAGGGAGTCAGTTTAGGGCTACTGTTAGTTTTCGGTTAACTGTTACGGTCGGAGTAAGCGTCAGGGTCAGGTTAGGTTTGGGGTTGAGTTTAAGGTGTCCGCCTAGGGTTAGGGTTAGGTGTATGGTTTGATTTAGGCTTCAGGTTAGGTTAGGTTTGAACTTAGTTTGAGGAAGTAAGTTTAGGGCTACTGTTAGTTTTCGGTTCAGTGTTACGGTTGGATTTAGCCTCAGGGTCAGGTTAGGGTTGAGGTTGAGCTTCAGGTGTCCGCCTAGGGTTAGGGTTAGGTCTATTGTTTGAGTTAGGCTTCAGGTTAGGTTAGGTTTGAACTTAGTTTGAGGGAGACAGTTTAGGGCTACTGTTAGTTTTCATTTAACTGTTACGGTTGGAGTAAGCGTCAGGATCAGGTTAGGGTGGGGGTTAAGCATAAGGTGTCCGCCTAGGGTTAGGGTTAGGTCTATGGTTTCATTTAGGCTTCAGGTTAGGTTAGGATTGAACGTAGTTTGAGGGAGTAAGTTTAGGGCTACTGTTAGTTTTCGGTTCAATGTTACGTTTGGAGTTAGCGTGAGGGTCCGGTTAGGGTTGGGGTTGAGCTTAAGGTGTCCGCCTAGGGTTAGGGTTAGGTCTGTGGTTTGAGTTAGGCTTCAGGTTAGGTTAGGTTTGAACTTAGTTTGAGGGAGTAAGTTTAGGGCTACTGTTAGTTTTCGGGTAACTGTTACTGTTGGAGTTAGCGTCAGGGCCAGGTTAGGGTTGGGGTTGAGCTTAAGGTGTCCGCCTAGGGTTAGGGTTAGGTCTGTGGTTTGAGTTAGGCTTCAGGTTAGGTTAGGTTTGAACTTAGTTTGAGGGAGTAAGTTTAGGGCTACTGTTAGTTTTCGGTCCAGTGTTACGGTTGGAGATAGTGTCAGGGTCAGGTTAGGGTTGGGGTTGAGCTTCAGGTGTCCGCCTAGGGTTAGGGTTAGGTCTATGCTTTGAGTTATGCTTCAGGTTAGGTTAGGTTTGAACTTAGTTTGAGGGAGTAAGTTTAGGGCTACTGTTAGTTTTCGGTTCAGTGTTACGGTTAGAGATAGCGTCAGGGTCTGGTTAGGGTTGTGGTTGAGTTTCAGGTGTCCGCCTAGGGTTAGGGTTAGGTCTATGGTTTGAGTTAGGCTTCAAATTAGGTTAGGTTTGAAGTTAGTTTGAGGGAGTAAGTTTAGGGCTGCTGTTAGTTTTCGGGTAACTGTTACTGTTGTAGTTAGCGTCAGGGCCAGGTTAGGTTTGGGGTTGAGCTTAAGGTGTCCGCCTAGGGTTAGGGTTAGGTGTATGGTTTGATTTAGGCTTCAGGTTAGGTTAGGTTTGAACTTAGTTTGAGGGAGTAAGTTTAGGG
The DNA here is from genome assembly GCA_026018925.1 of Tupaia tana. Taxonomy (NCBI): domain Eukaryota; kingdom Metazoa; phylum Chordata; class Mammalia; order Scandentia; family Tupaiidae; genus Tupaia; species Tupaia tana. Next base: position 170,562 of record JAKSZU010000295.1, read on the forward strand.
CTACTGTTAGTTTTCGTTTATCTGTTACGGTTGGAGTAATCGTCAGGGTCAGGTTAGGGTCGGGGTTAAGCATAAGGTGTCCGCCTAGGGTTAGGGTTAGGTCTATGGTTTCATTTAGGCTTCAGGTTAGGTTAGGATTGAACTTAGTTTGAGGGAGTAAGTTTAGGGCCACTGTTAGTTTTCGGTTCAGTGTTACGGTTGGATTTAGCCTCAGGGTCAGGTTAGGGTTGGGGTTAAGCTTAAGGTGTCCGCCTAGGGTTAGGGTTAAGTCTATTTTTTGAGTTAGGCTTCAGGTTAGGTTAGGTTTGAACTTAGATTGAGGGAGACAGTTTAGGGCTACTGTTAGTTTTCGTTTAACTGTTACGGTTGGAGTAAGCGTCAGGGTCAGGTTAGGGTGGGGGTTAAGCATAAGGTGTCCACCTAGGGTTAGGGTTAGGTCTATGGTTTCATTTAGGCTTCAGGTTAGGTTAGGATTGAACTTAGTTTGAGGGAGTAAGTTTAGGGCTACTGTTAGTTTTCGGTTCAATGTTACGTTTGGAGTTAGCGTGACGGTCCGGTTAGGGTTGGGGTTGAGCTTAAGGTGTCTGCCTAGGGTTAGGGTTAGGTCTGTGGTTTGAGTTAGGCTTCAGGTTAGGTTAGGTTTGAACTTAGTTTGAGGGAGTAAGTTTAGGGCTACTGTTAGTTCTCGGTTAACTGTTACGGTTGGAGTAAGCGTCAGGGTCAGGTTAGGGTTGGGGTCAAGCTTAAGGTGTCCTCCTAGGGTTACGGTTAGGTCTGTGGTTTGAGTGAGGCTTCAGGTTAGGTTAGGTTTGAACTTAGTTTGAGGGAGTAAGTTTAGGGCTACTGTTAGTTTTCGGTTCAGTGTTACGGTTGGAGATAGCGTCAGGGTCAGGTTATTGTTGTGATTGAGCTTCAGGTGTCTGCCTAGGGTTAGGGTTAGGTCTATGGTTTGAGTTAGGGTCCAGGTTAGGGTAGGTTTGAACTTAGTTTGAGGGAGTAAGTTTAGGGCTACTGTTAGTTTTCGGTTCAGTGTTACGGTTGGAGATAGCGTCAGGGTCTGGTTAGGGTTGTGGTTGAGTTTCAGGTGTCCGCCTAGGGTTAGGGTTAGGTCTATGGTTTGAGTTAGGCTTCAAGTTAGGTTAGGTTTGAAGTTAGTTTGAGGGAGTAAGTTTAGGGCTACTGTTAGTTTTCGGGTAACTGTTACTGTTGGAGTTAGCGTCAGGGCCAGGTTAGGGATGGGGTTGAGCTTAAGGTGTCCGCCTAGGGTTAGGGTTAGGTCTATGGTTTGAGTTAGGCTTCAGGTTAGGTTAGGTTTGAACTTAGTTTGAGGGAGTCAGTTTAGGGCTACTGTTAGTTTTCGGTTAACTGTTACGGTTGGAGTAAGCGTCAGGGTCAGGTTAGGTTTGGGGTTGAGCTTAAGGTGTCCGCCTAGGGTTAGGGTTAGGTGTATGGTTTGATTTAGGCTTCAGGTTAGGTTAGATTTGAACTTAGTTTGAGGAAGTAAGTTTAGGGCTACTGTTAGTTTTCGGTTTAGTGTTACGGTTGGAGATAGCGTCAGGGTCAGGTTAGGGTTGTGGTTGAGCTTCAGGTGTCCGCCTAGGGTTAGGGTTAGGTCTATTGTTTGAGTTAGGCTTCAGGTTAGGTTAGGTTTGAACTTAGTTTGAGGGAGACAGTTTAGGGCTACTGTTAGTTTTCATTTAACTGTTACGGTTGGAGTAAGCGTCAGGATCAGGTTAGGGTGGGGGTTAAGCATAAGGTGTCTGCCTAGGGTTAGGGTTAGGTCTATGGTTTCATTTAGGCTTCAGGTTAGGTTAGGATTGAACGTAGTTTGAGGGAGTAAGTTTAGGGCTACTGTTAGTTTTCGGTTCAATGTTACGTTTGGAGTTTGCGTGAGGGTCCGGTTAGGGTTGGGGTTGAGCTTAAGGTGTCCGCCTAGGGTTAGGGTTAGGTCTGTGGTTTGAGTTAGGCTTCAGGTTAGGTTAGGTTTGAACTTAGTTTGAGGGAGTAAGTTTAGGGCTACTGTTAGTTTTCGGTTCAGTGTTACGGTTGGAGATAGCGTCAGGGTCAGGTTAGGGTTGTGATTGAGCTTCAGGTGTCCGCCTAGGGTTAGGGTTAGGTCTATGGTTTGAGTTAGGGTCCAGGTTAGGGTAGGTTTGAACTTAGTTTGAGGGAGTAAGTTTAGGGCTACTGTTAGTTTTCGGTTCATTGTTACGGTTGGAGATAGCGTGAGGGTCTGGTTAGGGTTGTGGTTGAGTTTCAGGTGTCCGCATAGGGTTAGGGTTAGGTCTATGGTTTGAGTTAGGCTTCAAGTTAGGTTAGGTTTGAAGTTGGTTTGAGGGAGTAAGTTTAGGGCTACTGTTAGTTTTCGGTTTAATGTTACGTTTGGAGTTAGCGTGAGGGTCCGGTTAGGGTTGGGGTTGAGCTTAAGGTGTCCGCCTAGGGTTAGGGTTAGGTCTGTGGTTTGAGTTAGGCTTCAGGTTAGGTTAGGTTTGAACTTAGTTTGAGGGAGTAAGTTTAGGGCTACTGTTAGTTTTCGGTTCAGTGTTACGGTTGGAGATAGCGTCAGGGTCAGGTTAGGGTTGGGGTTGAGCTTCAGGTGTCAGCCTAGGGTTAGGGTTAGGTCTATGGTTTGAGTTAGGCTTCAGGTTAGGTTAGGTTTGAACTTAGTTTGAGGGAGACAGTTTAGGGCTACTGTTAGTTTTCATTTAACTGTTACGGTTGGAGTAAGCGTCAGGATCAGGTTAGGGTGGGGGTTAAGCATAAGGTGTCCGCCTAGGGTTAGGGTTAGGTCTATGGTTTCATTTAGGCTTCAGGTTAGGTTAGGATTGAACGTAGTTTGAGGGAGTAAGTTTAGGGCTACTGTTAGTTTTCGGTTCAATGTTACGTTTGGAGTTAGCGTGAGGGTCCGGTTAGGGTTGGGGTTGAGCTTAAGGTGTCCGCCTAGGGTTAGGGTTAGGTCTGTGGTTTGAGTTAGGCTTCAGGTTAGGTTAGGTTTGAACTTAGTTTGAGGGAGTAAGTTTAGGGCTACTGTTAGTTTTCGGGTAACTGTTACTGTTGGAGTTAGCGTCAGGGCCAGGTTAGGGTTGGGGTTGAGCTTAAGGTGTCCGCCTAGGGTTAGGGTTAGGTCTGTGGTTTGAGTTAGGCTTCAGGTTAGGTTAGGTTTGAACTTAGTTTGAGGGAGTAAGTTTAGGGCTACTGTTAGTTTTCGGTTCAGTGTTACGGTTGGAGATAGCGTCAGGGTCAGGTTAGGGTTGGGGTTGAGCTTCAGGTGTCCGCCTAGGGTTAGGGTTAGGTCTATGGTTTGAGTTATGCTTCAGGTTAGGTTAGGTTTGAACTTAGTTTGAGGGAGTAAGTTTAGGGCTACTGTTAGTTTTCGGTTCAGTGTTACCGTTAGAGATAGCGTCAGGGTCTGGTTAGGGTTGTGGTTGAGTTTCAGGTGTCCGCCTAGGGTTAGGGTTAGGTCTATGGTTTGAGTTAGGCTTCAAATTAGGTTAGGTTTGAAGTTAGTTTGAGGGAGTAAGTTTAGGGCTACTGTTAGTTTTCGGGTAACTGTTACTGTTGTAGTTAGCGTCAGGGCCAGGTTAGGTTTGGGGTTGAGCTTAAGGTGTCCGCCTAGGGTTAGGGTTAGGTGTATGGTTTGATTTAGGCTTCAGGTTAGGTTAGGTTTGAACTTAGTTTGAGGGAGTAAGTTTAGGGCTACTGTTAGTTTTCGTTTATCTGTTACGGTTGGAGTAAGCGTCAGGGTCAGGTTAGGGTGGGGGTTAAGCATAAGGTGTCCGCCTAGGGTTAGGGTTAGGTCTATGGTTTCATTTAGGCTTCAGGTTAGGTTAGGATTGAACTTAGTTTGAGGGAGTAAGTTTAGGGCCACTGTTAGTTTTCGGTTCAGTGTTACGGTTGGATTTAGCCTCAGGGTCAGGTTAGGGTTGGGGTTAAGCTTAAGGTGTCCGCCTAGGGTTAGGGTTAAGTCTATTGTTTGAGTTAGGCTTCAGGTTAGGTTAGGTTTGAACTTAGTTTGAGGGAGACAGTTTAGGGCTACTGTTAGTTTTCGTTTAAGTGTTACGGTTGGAGTAAGCGTCAGGGTCAGGTTAGGGTGGGGGTTAAGCATAAGGTGTCCACCTAGGGTTAGGGTTAGGTCTATGGTTTCATTTAGGCTTCAGGTTAGGTTAGGATTGAACTTAGTTTGAGGGAGTAAGTTTAGGGCTACTGTTAGTTTTCGGTTCAATGTTACGTTTGGAGTTAGCGTGACGGTCCGGTTAGGGTTGCGGTTGAGCTTAAGGTGTCTGCCTAGGGTTAGGGTTAGGTCTGTGGTTTGAGTTAGGCTTCAGGTTAGGTTAGGTTTGAACTTAGTTTGAGGGAGTAAGTTTAGGGCTACTGTTAGTTCTCGGTTAACTGTTACGGTTGGAGTAAGCGTCAGGGTCAGGTTAGGGTTGGGGTCAAGCTTAAGGTGTCCTCCTAGGGTTAGGGTTAGGTCTGTGATTTGAGTGAGGCTTCAGGTTAGGTTAGGTTTGAACTTAGTTTGAGGGAGTAAGTTTAGGGCTACTGTTAGTTTTCGGTTCAGTGTTACGGTTGGAGATAGCGTCAGGGTCAGGTTAGGGTTGTGATTGAGCTTAAGGTGTCCGCCTAGGGTTAGGGTTAGGTCTATGGTTTGAGTTAGGGTCCAGGTTAGGGTAGGTTTGAACTTAGTTTGAGGGAGTAAGTTTAGGGCTACTGTTAGTTTTCGGTTCAGTGTTACGGTTGGAGATAGCGTCAGGGTCTGGTTAGGGTTGTGGTTGAGTTTCAGGTGTCCGCCTAGGGTTAGGGTTAGGTCTATGGTTTGAGTTAGGCTTCAAGTTAGGTTAGGTTTGAAGTTAGTTTGAGGGAGTAAGTTTAGGGCTACTGTTAGTTTTCGGGTAACTGTTACTGTTGGAGTTAGCGTCAGGGCCAGGTTAGGGTTGGGGTTGAGCTTAAGGTGTCCGCCTAGGGTTAGGGTTAGGTCTATGGTTTGAGTTAGGCTTCAGGTTAGGTTAGGTTTGAACTTAGATTGAGGGAGACAGTTTAGGGCTACTGTTAGTTTTCGTTTAACTGTTACGGTTGGAGTAAGCGTCAGGGTCAGGTTAGGGTGGGGGTTAAGCATAAGGTGTCCACCTAGGGTTAGGGTTAGGTCTATGGTTTCATTTAGGCTTCAGGTTAGGTTAGGATTGAACTTAGTTTGAGGGAGTAAGTTTAGGGCTACTGTTAGTTTTCGGTTCAATGTTACGTTTGGAGTTAGCGTGACGGTCCGGTTAGGGTTGGGGTTGAGCTTAAGGTGTCTGCCTAGGGTTAGGGTTAGGTCTGTGGTTTGAGTTAGGCTTCAGGTTAGGTTAGGTTTGAACTTAGTTTGAGGGAGTAAGTTTAGGGCTACTGTTAGTTCTCGGTTAACTGTTACGGTTGGAGTAAGCGTCAGGGTCAGGTTAGGGTTGGGGTCAAGCTTAAGGTGTCCTCCTAGGGTTACGGTTAGGTCTGTGGTTTGAGTGAGGCTTCAGGTTAGGTTAGGTTTGAACTTAGTTTGAGGGAGTAAGTTTAGGGCTACTGTTAGTTTTCGGTTCAGTGTTACGGTTGGAGATAGCGTCAGGGTCAGGTTATTGTTGTGATTGAGCTTCAGGTGTCCGCCTAGGGTTAGGGTTAGGTCTATGGTTTGAGTTAGGGTCCAGGTTAGGGTAGGTTTGAACTTAGTTTGAGGGAGTAAGTTTAGGGCTACTGTTAGTTTTCGGTTCAGTGTTACGGTTGGAGATAGCGTCAGGGTCTGGTTAGGGTTGTGGTTGAGTTTCAGGTGTCCGCCTAGGGTTAGGGTTAGGTCTATGGTTTGAGTTAGGCTTCAAGTTAGGTTAGGTTTGAAGTTAGTTTGAGGGAGTAAGTTTAGGGCTACTGTTAGTTTTCGGGTAACTGTTACTGTTGGAGTTAGCGTCAGGGCCAGGTTAGGGATGGGGTTGAGCTTAAGGTGTCCGCCTAGGGTTAGGGTTAGGTCTATGGTTTGAGTTAGGCTTCAGGTTAGGTTAGGTTTGAACTTAGTTTGAGGGAGTCAGTTTAGGGCTACTGTTAGTTTTCGGTTAACTGTTACGGTTGGAGTAAGCGTCAGGGTCAGGTTAGGTTTGGGGTTGAGCTTAAGGTGTCCGCCTAGGGTTAGGGTTAGGTGTATGGTTTGATTTAGGCTTCAGGTTAGGTTAGGTTTGAACTTAGTTTGAGGAAGTAAGTTTAGGGCTACTGTTAGTTTTCGGTTTAGTGTTACGGTTGGAGATAGCGTCAGGGTCAGGTTAGGGTTGTGGTTGAGCTTCAGGTGTCCGCCTAGGGTTAGGGTTAGGTCTATTGTTTGAGTTAGGCTTCAGGTTAGGTTAGGTTTGAACTTAGTTTGAGGGAGACAGTTTAGGGCTACTGTTAGTTTTCATTTAACTGTTACGGTTGGAGTAAGCGTCAGGATCAGGTTAGGGTGGGGGTTAAGCATAAGGTGTCTGCCTAGGGTTAGGGTTAGGTCTATGGTTTCATTTAGGCTTCAGGTTAGGTTAGGATTGAACGTAGTTTGAGGGAGTAAGTTTAGGGCTACTGTTAGTTTTCGGTTCAATGTTACGTTTGGAGTTTGCGTGAGGGTCCGGTTAGGGTTGGGGTTGAGCTTAAGGTGTCCGCCTAGGGTTAGGGTTAGGTCTGTGGTTTGAGTTAGGCTTCAGGTTAGGTTAGGTTTGAACTTAGTTTGAGGGAGTAAGTTTAGGGCTACTGTTAGTTTTCGGTTCAGTGTTACGGTTGGAGATAGCGTCAGGGTCAGGTTAGGGTTGTGATTGAGCTTCAGGTGTCCGCCTAGGGTTAGGGTTAGGTCTATGGTTTGAGTTAGGGTCAGGTTAGGGTAGGTTTGAACTTAGTTTGAGGGAGTAAGTTTAGGGCTACTGTTAGTTTTCGGTTCATTGTTACGGTTGGAGATAGCGTGAGGGTCTGGTTAGGGTTGTGGTTGAGTTTCAGGTGTCCGCCTAGGGTTAGGGTTAGGTCTATGGTTTGAGTTAGGCTTCAAGTTAGGTTAGGTTTGAAGTTGGTTTGAGGGAGTAAGTTTAGGGCTACTGTTAGTTTTCGGTTTAATGTTACGTTTGGAGTTAGCGTGAGGGTCCGGTTAGGGTTGGGGTTGAGCTTAAGGTGTCCGCCTAGGGTTAGGGTTAGGTCTGTGGTTTGAGTTAGGCTTCAGGTTAGGTTAGGTTTGAACTTAGTTTGAGGGAGTAAGTTTAGGGCTACTGTTAGTTTTCGGTTCAGTGTTACGGTTGGAGATAGCGTCAGGGTCAGGTTAGGGTTGGGGTTGAGCTTCAGGTGTCAGCCTAGGGTTAGGGTTAGGTCTATGGTTTGAGTTAGGCTTCAGGTTAGGTTAGGTTTGAACTTAGTTTGAGGGAGACAGTTTAGGGCTACTGTTAGTTTTCATTTAACTGTTACGGTTGGAGTAAGCGTCAGGATCAGGTTAGGGTGGGGGTTAAGCATAAGGTGTCCGCCTAGGGTTAGGGTTAGGTCTATGGTTTCATTTAGGCTTCAGGTTAGGTTAGGATTGAACGTAGTTTGAGGGAGTAAGTTTAGGGCTACTGTTAGTTTTCGGTTCAATGTTACGTTTGGAGTTAGCGTGAGGGTCCGGTTAGGGTTGGGGTTGAGCTTAAGGTGTCCGCCTAGGGTTAGGGTTAGGTCTGTGGTTTGAGTTAGGCTTCAGGTTAGGTTAGGTTTGAACTTAGTTTGAGGGAGTAAGTTTAGGGCTACTGTTAGTTTTCGGGTAACTGTTACTGTTGGAGTTAGCGTCAGGGCCAGGTTAGGGTTGGGGTTGAGCTTAAGGTGTCCGCCTAGGGTTAGGGTTAGGTCTGTGGTTTGAGTTAGGCTTCAGGTTAGGTTAGGTTTGAACTTAGTTTGAGGGAGTAAGTTTAGGGCTACTGTTAGTTTTCGGTTCAGTGTTACGGTTGGAGATAGCGTCAGGGTCAGGTTAGGGTTGGGGTTGAGCTTCAGGTGTCCGCCTAGGGTTAGGGTTAGGTCTATGGTTTGAGTTATGCTTCAGGTTAGGTTAGGTTTGAACTTAGTTTGAGGGAGTAAGTTTAGGGCTACTGTTAGTTTTCGGTTCAGTGTTACGGTTAGAGATAGCGTCAGGGTCTGGTTAGGGTTGTGGTTGAGTTTCAGGTGTCCGCCTAGGGTTAGGGTTAGGTCTATGGTTTGAGTTAGGCTTCAAATTAGGTTAGGTTTGAAGTTAGTTTGAGGGAGTAAGTTTAGGGCTACTGTTAGTTTTCGGGTAACTGTTACTGTTGTAGTTAGCGTCAGGGCCAGGTTAGGTTTGGGGTTGAGCTTAAGGTGTCCGCCTAGGGTTAGGGTTAGGTGTATGGTTTGATTTAGGCTTCAGGTTAGGTTAGGTTTGAACTTAGTTTGAGGGAGTAAGTTTAGGGCTACTGTTAGTTTTCGTTTATCTGTTACGGTTGGAGTAAGCGTCAGGGTCAGGTTAGGGTGGGGGTTAAGCATAAGGTGTCCGCCTAGGGTTAGGGTTAGGTCTATGGTTTCATTTAGGCTTCAGGTTAGGTTAGGATTGAACTTAGTTTGAGGGAGTAAGTTTAGGGCCACTGTTAGTTTTCGGTTCAGTGTTACGGTTGGATTTAGCCTCAGGGTCAGGTTAGGGTTGGGGTTAAGCTTAAGGTGTCCGCCTAGGGTTAGGGTTAAGTCTATTGTTTGAGTTAGGCTTCAGGTTAGGTTAGGTTTGAACTTAGTTTGAGGGAGACAGTTTAGGGCTACTGTTAGTTTTCGTTTAAGTGTTACGGTTGGAGTAAGCGTCAGGGTCAGGTTAGGGTGGGGGTTAAGCATAAGGTGTCCACCTAGGGTTAGGGTTAGGTCTATGGTTTCATTTAGGCTTCAGGTTAGGTTAGGATTGAACTTAGTTTGAGGGAGTAAGTTTAGGGCTACTGTTAGTTTTCGGTTCAATGTTACGTTTGGAGTTAGCGTGACGGTCCGGTTAGGGTTGCGGTTGAGCTTAAGGTGTCTGCCTAGGGTTAGGGTTAGGTCTGTGGTTTGAGTTAGGCTTCAGGTTAGGTTAGGTTTGAACTTAGTTTGAGGGAGTAAGTTTAGGGCTACTGTTAGTTCTCGGTTAACTGTTACGGTTGGAGTAAGCGTCAGGGTCAGGTTAGGGTTGGGGTCAAGCTTAAGGTGTCCTCCTAGGGTTAGGGTTAGGTCTGTGATTTGAGTGAGGCTTCAGGTTAGGTTAGGTTTGAACTTAGTTTGAGGGAGTAAGTTTAGGGCTACTGTTAGTTTTCGGTTCAGTGTTACGGTTGGAGATAGCGTCAGGGTCAGGTTAGGGTTGTGATTGAGCTTCAGGTGTCCGCCTAGGGTTAGGGTTAGGTCTATGGTTTGAGTTAGGGTCCAGGTTAGGGTAGGTTTGAACTTAGTTTGAGGGAGTAAGTTTAGGGCTACTGTTAGTTTTCGGTTCAGTGTTACGGTTGGAGATAGCGTCAGGGTCTGGTTAGGGTTGTGGTTGAGTTTCAGGTGTCCGCCTAGGGTTAGGGTTAGGTCTATGGTTTGAGTTAGGCTTCAAGTTAGGTTAGGTTTGAAGTTAGTTTGAGGGAGTAAGTTTAGGGCTACTGTTAGTTTTCGGTTAACTGTTACTGTTGGAGTTAGCGTCAGGGCCAGGTTAGGGTTGGGGTTGAGCTTAAGGTGTCCGCCTAGGGTTAGGGTTAGGTCTATGGTTTGAGTTAGGCTTCAGGTTAGGTTAGGTTTGAACTTAGTTTGAGGGAGTCAGTTTAGGCTACTGTTGGTTTTTCGGTTAACTGTTACGGTTGGAGTAAGCGTCAGGGTCAGGTTAGGTTTGGGGTTGAGCTTAAGGTGTCCGCCTAGGGTTAGGGTTAGGTGTATGGTTTGATTTAGGCTTCAGGTTAGGTTAGGTTTGAACTTAGTTTGAGGAAGTAAGTTTAGGGCTACTGTTAGTTTTCGGTTTAGTGTTACGGTTGGAGATAGCGTCAGGGTCAGGTTAGGGTTGTGGTTGAGCTTCAGGTGTCCGCCTAGGGTTAGGGTTAGGTCTATTGTTTGAGTTAGGCTTCAGGTTAGGTTAGGTTTGAACTTAGTTTGAGGGAGACAGTTTTAGGGCTACTGTTAGTTTTCATTTAACTGTTACGGTTGGAGTAAGCGTCAGGATCAGGTTAGGGTGGGGGTTAAGCATAAGGTGTCTGCCTAGGGTTAGGGTTAGGTCTATGGTTTCATTTAGGCTTCAGGTTAGGTTAGGATTGAACGTAGTTTGAGGAAGTAAGTTTAGGGCTACTGTTAGTTTTCGGTTCAATGTTACGTTTGGAGTTAGCGTGAGGGTCCGGTTAGGGTTGGGGTTGAGCTTAAGGTGTCCGCCTAGGGTTAGGGTTAGGTCTGTGGTTTGAGTTAGGCTTCAGGTTAGGTTAGGTTTGAACTTAGTTTGAGGGAGTAAGTTTAGGGCTACTGTTAGTTTTCGGGTAACTGTTACTGTTGGAGTTAGCGTCAGGGCCAGGTTAGGGTAGGTGTTGAGCTTAAGGTGTCCGCCTAGGGTTAGGGTTAGGTCTATGGTTTGAGTTAGGGTCCAGGTTAGGGTAGGTTTGAACTTAGTTTGAGGGAGTAAGTTTAGGGCTACTGTTAGTTTTCGGTTCAGTGTTACGGTTGGAGATAGCGTCAGGGTCAGGTTAGGGTTGTGATTGAGCTTCAGGTGTCCGCCTAGGGTTAGGGTTAGGTCTATGGTTTGAGTTAGGGTCCAGGTTAGGGTAGGTTTGAACTTAGTTTGAGGGAGTAAGTTTAGGGCTACTTTTAGTTTTCGGTTCATTGTTACGGTTGGAGATAGCGTCAGGGTCTGGTTAGGGTTGTGGTTGAGTTTCAGGTGTCCGCCTAGGGTTAGGGTTAGGTCTATGGTTTGAGTTAGGCTTCAAGTTAGGTTAGGTTTGAAGTTGGTTTGAGGGAGTAAGTTTAGGGCTTCTGTTAGTTTTCGGTTCAATGTTACGTTTGGAGTTAGCGTGAGGGTCCGGTTAGGGTTGGGGTTGAGCTTAAGGTGTCCGCCTAGGGTTAGGGTTAGGTCTGTGGTTTGAGTTAGGCTTCAGGTTAGGTTAGGTTTGAACTTAGTTTGAGGGAGTAAGTTTAGGGCTACTGTTAGTTTTCGGTTCAGTGTTACGGTTGGAGATAGCGTCAGGGTCAGGTTAGGGTTGGGGTTGAGCTTCAGGTGTCAGCCTAGGGTTAGGGTTAGGTCTATGGTTTGAGTTAGGCTTCAGGTTAGGTTAGGTTTGAACTTAGTTTGAGGGAGACAGTTTAGGGCTACTGTTAGTTTTCATTTAACTGTTACGGTTGGAGTAAGCGTCAGGATCAGGTTAGGGTGGGGGTTAAGCATAAGGTGTCCGCCTAGGGTTAGGGTTAGGTCTATGGTTTCATTTAGGCTTCAGGTTAGGTTAGGATTGAACGTAGTTTGAGGGAGTAAGTTTAGGGCTACTGTTAGTTTTCGGTTCAATGTTACGTTTGGAGTTAGCGTGAGGGTCCGGTTAGGGTTGGGGTTGAGCTTAAGGTGTCCACCTAGGGTTAGGGTTAGGTCTGTGGTTTGAGTTAGGCTTCAGGTTAGGTTAGGTTTGAACTTAGTTTGAGGGAGTAAGTTTAGGGCTACTGTTAGTTTTCGGGTAACTGTTACTGTTGGAGTTAGCGTCAGGGCCAGGTTAGGGTTGGGGTTGAGCTTAAGGTGTCCGCCTAGGGTTAGGGTTAGGTCTGTGGTTTGAGTTAGGCTTCAGGTTAGGTTAGGTTTGAACTTAGTTTGAGGGAGTAAGTTTAGGGCTACTGTTAGTTTTCGGTTCAGTGTTACGGTTGGAGATAGCGTCAGGGTCAGGTTAGGGTTGGGGTTGAGCTTCAGGTGTCCGCCTAGGGTTAGGGTTAGGTCTATGGTTTGAGTTATGCTTCAGGTTAGGTTAGGTTTGAACTTAGTTTGAGGGAGTAAGTTTAGGGCTACTGTTAGTTTTCAGTTCAGTGTTACGGTTAGAGATAGCGTCAGGGTCTGGTTAGGGTTGTGGTTGAGTTTCAGGTGTCCGCCTAGGGTTAGGGTTAGGTCTATGGTTTGAGTTAGGCTTCAAATTAGGTTAGGTTTGAAGTTAGTTTGAGGGAGTAAGTTTAGGGCTACTGTTAGTTTTCGGGTAACTGTTACTGTTGTAGTTAGCGTCAGGGCCAGGTTAGGTTTGGGGTTGAGCTTAAGGTGTCCGCCTAGGGTTAGGGTTAGGTGTATGGTTTGATTTAGGCTTTAGGTTAGGTTAGGTTTGAACTTAGTTTGAGGGAGTAAGTTTAGGGCTACTGTTAGTTTTCGTTTATCTGTTACGGTTGGAGTAAGCGTCAGGGTCAGGTTAGGGTGGGGGTTAAGCATAAGGTGTCCGCCTAGGGTTAGGGTTAGGTCTATGGTTTCATTTAGGCTTCAGGTTAGGTTAGGATTGAACTTAGTTTGAGGGAGTAAGTTTAGGGCTACTGTTAGTTTTCGGTTCAGTGTTACGGTTGGATTTAGCCTCAGGGTCAGGTTAGGGTTGGGGTTAAGCTTAAGGTGTCCACCTAGGGTTAGGGTTAAGTCTATTGTTTGAGTTAGGCTTCAGGTTAGGTTAGGTTTGAACTTAGTTTGAGGGAGACAGTTTAGGGCTACTGTTAGTTTTCGTTTAAGTGTTACGGTTGGAGTAAGCGTCAGGGTCAGGTTAGGGTGGGGGATAAGCATAAGGTGTCCACCTAGGGTTAGGGTTAGGTCTATGGTTTCATTTAGGCTTCAGGTTAGGTTAGGATTGAACTTAGTTTGAGGGAGTAAGTTTAGGGCTACTGTTAGTTTTCGGTTCAATGTTACGTTTGGAGTTAGCGTGACGGTCCGGTTAGGGTTGCGGTTGAGCTTAAGGTGTCTGCCTAGGGTTAGGGTTAGGTCTGTGGTTTGAGTTAGGCTTCAGGTTAGGTTAGGTTTGAACTTAGTTTGAGGGAGTAAGTTTAGGGCTACTGTTAGTTCTCGGTTAACTGTTACGGTTGGAGTAAGCGTCAGGGTCAGGTTAGGGTTGGGGTCAAGCTTAAGGTGTCCTCCTAGGGTTAGGGTTAGGTCTGTGATTTGAGTGAGGCTTCAGGTTAGGTTAGGTTTGAACTTAGTTTGAGGGAGTAAGTTTAGGGCTACTGTTAGTTTTCGGTTCAGTGTTACGGTTGGAGATAGCGTCAGGGTCAGGTTAGGGTTGTGATTGAGCTTCAGGTGTCCGCCTAGGTTTAGGGTTAGGTCTATGGTTTGAGTTAGGGTCCAGGTTAGGGTAGGTTTGAACTTAGTTTGAGGGAGTAAGTTTAGGGCTACTGTTAGTTTTCGGTTCAGTGTTACGGTTGGAGATAGCGTCAGGGTCTGGTTAGGGTTGTGGTTGAGTTTCAGGTGTCCGCCTAGGGTTAGGGTTAGGTCTATGGTTTGAGTTAGGCTTCAAGTTAGGTTAGGTTTGAAGTTAGTTTGAGGGAGTAAGTTTAGGGCTACTGTTAGTTTTCGGGTAACTGTTACTGTTGGAGTTAGCGTCAGGGCCAGGTTAGGGTTGGGGTTGAGCTTAAGGTGTCCGCCTAGGGTTAGGGTTAGGTCTATGGTTTGAGTTAGGCTTCAGGTTAGGTTAGGTTTGAACTTAGTTTGAGGGAGTCAGTTTAGGGCTACTGTTGGTTTTCGGTTAACTGTTACGGTTGGAGTAAGCGTCAGGGTCAGGTTAGGTTTGGGGTTGAGCTTAAGGTGTCCGCCTAGGGTTAGGGTTAGGTGTATGGTTTGATTTAGGCTTCAGGTTAGGTTAGGTTTGAACTTAGTTTGAGGAAGTAAGTTTAGGGCTACTGTTAGTTTTCGGTTTAGTGTTACGGTTGGAGATAGCGTCAGGGTCAGGTTAGGGTTGTGGTTGAGCTTCAGGTGTCCGCCTAGGGTTAGGGTTAGGTCTATTGTTTGAGTTAGGCTTCAGGTTAGGTTAGGTTTGAACTTAGTTTGAGGGAGACAGTTTAGGGCTACTGTTAGTTTTCATTTAACTGTTACGGTTGGAGTAAGCGTCAGGATCAGGTTAGGGTGGGGGTTAAGCATAAGGTGTCTGCCTAGGGTTAGGGTTAGGTCTATGGTTTCATTTAGGCTTCAGGTTAGGTTAGGATTGAACGTAGTTTGAGGAAGTAAGTTTAGGGCTACTGTTAGTTTTCGGTTCAATGTTACGTTTGGAGTTAGCGTGAGGGTCCGGTTAGGGTTGGGGTTGAGCTTAAGGTGTCCTCCTAGGGTTAGGGTTAGGTCTGTGGTTTGAGTGAGGCTTCAGGTTAGGTTAGGTTTGAACTTAGTTTGAGGGAGTAAGTTTAGGGCTACTGTTAGTTTTCGGTTCAGTGTTACGGTTGGAGATAGCGTCAGGGTCAGGTTAGGGTTGTGATTGAGCTTCAGGTGTCCGCCTAGGGTTAGGGTTGGTCTATGGTTTGAGTTAGGGTCCAGGTTAGGGTAGGTTTGAACTTAGTTTGAGGGAGTAAGGTTTAGGGCTACTGTTAGTTTTTCGGTTCATTGTTACGGTTGGAGATAGCGTGAGGGTCTGGTTAGGGTTGTGTTGAGTTTCAGGTGTCCGCCTAGGGTTAGGGTTAGGTCTATGGTTTGAGTTAGGCTTCAAGTTAGGTTAGGTTGAAGTTGGTTTGAGGGAGTAAGTTTAGGGCTACTGTTAGTTTTTCGGTTTAATGTTACGTTTGGAGTTAGCGTGAGGGTCCGGTTAGGGTTGGGGTTGAGCTTAAGGTGTCCGCCTAGGGTTAGGGTTAGGTCTGTGGTTTGAGTTAGGCTTCAGGTTAGGTTAGGTTTGAACTTAGTTTGAGGGAGTAAGTTTAGGGCTACTGTTAGTTTTCGGTTCAGTGTTACGGTTGGAGATAGCGTCAGGGTCAGGTTAGGGTTGGGTTGAGCTTCAGGTGTCAGCCTAGGGTTAGGGTTAGGTCTATGGTTTGAGTTAGGGCTTCAGGTTAGGTTAGGTTTGAACTTAGTTTGAGGGAGACAGTTTAGGGCTACTGTTAGTTTTCATTTAACTGTTACGGTTGGAGTAAGCGTCAGGATCAGGTTAGGGTGGGGGTTAAGCATAAGGTGTCCGCCTAGGGTTAGGGTTAGGTCTATGGTTTCATTTAGGCTTCAGGTTAGGTTAGGATTGAACGTAGTTTGAGGGAGTAAGTTTAGGGCTACTGTTAGTTTTCGGTTCAATGTTACGTTTGGAGTTAGCGTGAGGGTCCGGTTAGGGTTGGGGTTGAGCTTAAGGTGTCCGCTAGGGTTAGGGTTAGGTCTGTGGTTTGAGTTAGGCTTCAGGTTAGGTTAGGTTTGAACTTAGTTTGAGGGAGTAAGTTTAGGGCTACTGTTAGTTTCGGGTAACTGTTACTGTTGGAGTTAGCGTCAGGGCCAGGTTAGGGTTGGGGTTGAGCTTAAGGTGTCCGCCTAGGGTTAGGGTTAGGTCTGTGGTTTGAGTTAGGCTTCAGGTTAGGTTAGGTTTGAACTTAGTTTGAGGGAGTAAGTTTAGGGCTACTGTTAGTTTTCGGTTCAGTGTTACGGTTGGAGATAGCGTCAGGGTCAGGTTAGGGTTGGGGTTGAGCTTCAGGTGTCCGCCTAGGGTTAGGGTTAGGTCTATGGTTTGAGTTATGCTTCAGGTTAGGTTAGGTTTGAACTTAGTTTGAGGGAGTAAGTTTAGGGCTACTGTTAGTTTTCGGTTCAGTGTTACGGTTAGAGATAGCGTCAGGGTCTGGTTAGGGTTGTGGTTGAGTTTCAGGTGTCCGCCTAGGGTTAGGGTTAGGTCTATGGTTTGAGTTAGGCTTCAAATTAGGTTAGGTTTGAAGTTAGTTTGAGGGAGTAAGTTTAGGGCTACTGTTAGTTTTCGGGTAACTGTTACTGTTGTAGTTAGCGTCAGGGCCAGGTTAGGTTTGGGGTTGAGCTTAAGGTGTCCGCCTAGGGTTAGGGTTAGGTGTATGGTTTGATTTAGGCTTCAGGTTAGGTTAGGTTTGAACTTAGTTTGAGGGAGTAAGTTTAGGGCTACTGTTAGTTTTCGTTTATCTGTTACGGTTGGAGTAAGCGTCAGGGTCAGGTTAGGGTGGGGGTTAAGCATAAGGTGTCCGCCTAGGGTTAGGGTTAGGGTCTATGGTTTCATTTAGGCTTCAGGTTAGGTTAGGATTGAACTTAGTTTGAGGGAGTAAGTTTAGGGCCACTGTTAGTTTTCGGTTCAGTGTTACGGTTGGATTTAGCCTCAGGGTCAGGTTAGGGTTGGGGTTAAGCTTAAGGTGTCCGCCTAGGGTTAGGGTTAAGTCTATTGTTTGAGTTAGGCTTCAGGTTAGGTTAGGTTTGAACTTAGTTTGAGGGAGACAGTTTAGGGCTACTGTTAGTTTTCGTTTAAGTGTTACGGTTGGAGTAAGCGTCAGGGTCAGGTTAGGGTGGGGGTTAAGCATAAGGTGTCCACCTAGGGTTAGGGTTAGGTCTATGGTTTCATTTAGGCTTCAGGTTAGGTTAGGATTGAACTTAGTTTGAGGGAGTAAGTTTAGGGCTACTGTTAGTTTTCGGTTCAATGTTACGTTTGGAGTTAGCGTGACGGTCCGGTTAGGGTTGCGGTTGAGCTTAAGGTGTCTGCCTAGGGTTAGGGTTAGGTCTGTGGTTTGAGTTAGGCTTCAGGTTAGGTTAGGTTTGAACTTAGTTTGAGGGAGTAAGTTTAGGGCTACTGTTAGTTCTCGGTTAACTGTTACGGTTGGAGTAAGCGTCAGGGTCAGGTTAGGGTTGGGGTCAAGCTTAAGGTGTCCTCCTAGGGTTAGGGTTAGGTCTGTGATTTGAGTGAGGCTTCAGGTTAGGTTAGGTTTGAACTTAGTTTGAGGGAGTAAGTTTAGGGCTACTGTTAGTTTTCGGTTCAGTGTTACGGTTGGAGATAGCGTCAGGGTCAGGTTAGGGTTGTGATTGAGCTTCAGGTGTCCGCCTAGGGTTAGGGTTAGGGTCTATGGTTTGAGTTAGGGTCCAGGTTAGGGTAGGTTTGAACTTAGTTTGAGGGAGTAAGTTTAGGGCTACTGTTAGTTTTCGGTTCAGTGTTACGGTTGGAGATAGCGTCAGGGTCTGGTTAGGGTTGTGGTTGAGTTTCAGGTGTCCGCCTAGGGTTAGGGTTAGGTCTATGGTTTGAGTTAGGCTTCAAGTTAGGTTAGGTTTGAAGTTAGTTTGAGGGAGTAAGTTTAGGGCTACTGTTAGTTTTTCGGGTAACTGTTACTGTTGGAGTTAGCGTCAGGGCCAGGTTAGGGTTGGGGTTGAGCTTAAGGTGTCCGCCTAGGGTTAGGGGTTAGGTCTATGGTTTGAGTTAGGCTTCAGGTTAGGTTAGGTTTGAACTTAGTTTGAGGAGTCAGTTTAGGGCTACTGTTGGTTTTCGGTTAACTGTTACGGTTGGAGTAAGCGTCAGGGTCAGGTTAGGTTTGGGGTTGAGCTTAAGGTGTCCGCCTAGGGTTAGGGTTAGGTGTATGGTTTGATTTAGGCTTCAGGTTAGGTTAGGTTTGAACTTAGTTTGAGGAAGTAAGTTTAGGGCTACTGTTAGTTTTCGGTTTAGTGTTACGGTTGGAGATAGCGTCAGGGTCAGGTTAGGGTTGTGGTTGAGCTTCAGGTGTCCGCCTAGGGTTAGGGTTAGGTCTATTGTTTGAGTTAGGCTTCAGGTTAGGTTAGGTTTGAACTTAGTTTGAGGGAGACAGTTTAGGGCTACTGTTAGTTTTCATTTAACTGTTACGGTTGGAGTAAGCGTCAGGATCAGGTTAGGGTGGGGGTTAAGCATAAGGTGTCTGCCTAGGGTTAGGGTTAGGTCTATGGTTTCATTTAGGCTTCAGGTTAGGTTAGATTGAACGTAGTTTGAGGAAGTAAGTTTAGGGCTACTGTTAGTTTTTCGGTTCAATGTTACGTTTGGAGTTAGCGTGAGGGTCCGGTTAGGGTTGGGGTTGAGCTTAAGGTGTCCCGCCTAGGGTTAGGGTTAGGTCTGTGGTTTGAGTTAGGCTTCAGGTTAGGTTAGGTTTGAACTTAGTTTGAGGGAGTAAGTTTAGGGCTACTGTTAGTTTTCGGGTAACTGTTACTGTTGGAGTTAGCGTCAGGGCCAGGTTAGGGTAGGTGTTGAGCTTAAGGTGTCCGCCTAGGGTTAGGGTTAGGTCTATGGTTTGAGTTAGGGTCCAGGTTAGGGTAGGTTTGAACTTAGTTTGAGGGAGTAAGTTTAGGGCTACTGTTAGTTTTTCGGTTCAGTGTTACGGTTGGGAGATAGCGTCAGGGTCAGGTTAGGGTTGTGATTGAGCTTCAGGTGTCCGCCTAGGGTTAGGGTTAGGTCTATGGTTTGAGTTAGGGTCCAGGTTAGGGTAGGTTTGAACTTAGTTTGAGGGAGTAAGTTTAGGGCTACTTTTAGTTTTCGGTTCATTGTTACGGTTGGAGATAGCGTCAGGGTCTGGTTAGGGTTGTGGTTGAGTTTCAGGTGTCCGCCTAGGGTTAGGGTTAGGTCTATGGTTTGAGTTAGGCTTCAAGTTAGGTTAGGTTTGAAGTTGGTTTGAGGGAGTAAGTTTAGGGCTTCTGTTAGTTTTCGGTTCAATGTTACGTTTGGAGTTAGCGTGAGGGTCCGGTTAGGGTTGGGGTTGAGCTTAAGGTGTCCGCCTAGGGTTAGGGTTAGGTCTGTGGTTTGAGTTAGGCTTCAGGTTAGGTTAGGTTTGAACTTAGTTTGAGGGAGTAAGTTTAGGGCTACTGTTAGTTTTCGGTTCAGTGTTACGGTTGGAGATAGCGTCAGGGTCAGGTTAGGGTTGGGGTTGAGCTTCAGGTGTCAGCCTAGGGTTAGGGTTAGGTCTATGGTTTGAGTTAGGCTTCAGGTTAGGTTAGGTTTGAACTTAGTTTGAGGGAGACAGTTTAGGGCTACTGTTAGTTTTCATTTAACTGTTACGGTTGGAGTAAGCGTCAGGATCAGGTTAGGGTGGGGGTTAAGCATAAGGTGTCCGCCTAGGGTTAGGGTTAGGTCTATGGTTTCATTTAGGCTTCAGGTTAGGTTAGGATTGAACGTAGTTTGAGGGAGTAAGTTTAGGGCTACTGTTAGTTTTCGGTTCAATGTTACGTTTGGAGTTAGCGTGAGGGTCCGGTTAGGGTTGGGGTTGAGCTTAAGGTGTCCACCTAGGGTTAGGGTTAGGTCTGTGGTTTGAGTTAGGCTTCAGGTTAGGTTAGGTTTGAACTTAGTTTGAGGGAGTAAGTTTAGGGCTACTGTTAGTTTTCGGGTAACTGTTACTGTTGGAGTTAGCGTCAGGGCCAGGTTAGGGTTGGGGTTGAGCTTAAGGTGTCCGCCTAGGGTTAGGGTTAGGTCTGTGGTTTGAGTTAGGCTTCAGGTTAGGTTAGGTTTGAACTTAGTTTGAGGGAGTAAGTTTAGGGCTACTGTTAGTTTTCGGTTCAGTGTTACGGTTGGAGATAGCGTCAGGGTCAGGTTAGGGTTGGGGTTGAGCTTCAGGTGTCCGCCTAGGGTTAGGGTTAGGTCTATGGTTTGAGTTATGCTTCAGGTTAGGTTAGGTTTGAACTTAGTTTGAGGGAGTAAGTTTAGGGCTACTGTTAGTTTTCGGTTCAGTGTTACGGTTAGAGATAGCGTCAGGGTCTGGTTAGGGTTGTGGTTGAGTTTCAGGTGTCCGCCTAGGGTTAGGGTTAGGTCTATGGTTTGAGTTAGGCTTCAAATTAGGTTAGGTTTGAAGTTAGTTTGAGGGAGTAAGTTTAGGGCTACTGTTAGTTTTCGGGTAACTGTTACTGTTGTAGTTAGCGTCAGGGCCAGGTTAGGTTTGGGGTTGAGCTTAAGGTGTCCGCCTAGGGTTAGGGTTAGGTGTATGGTTTGATTTAGGCTTTAGGTTAGGTTAGGTTTGAACTTAGTTTGAGGGAGTAAGTTTAGGGCTACTGTTAGTTTTCGTTTATCTGTTACGGTTGGAGTAAGCGTCAGGGTCAGGTTAGGGTGGGGGTTAAGCATAAGGTGTCCGCCTAGGGTTAGGGTTAGGTCTATGGTTTCATTTAGGCTTCAGGTTAGGTTAGGATTGAACTTAGTTTGAGGGAGTAAGTTTAGGGCTACTGTTAGTTTTCGGTTCAGTGTTACGGTTGGATTTAGCCTCAGGGTCAGGTTAGGGTTGGGGTTAAGCTTAAGGTGTCCGCCTAGGGTTAGGGTTAAGTCTATTGTTTGAGTTAGGCTTCAGGTTAGGTTAGGTTTGAACTTAGTTTGAGGGAGACAGTTTAGGGCTACTGTTAGTTTTCGTTTAAGTGTTACGGTTGGAGTAAGCGTCAGGGTCAGGTTAGGGTGGGGGATAAGCATAAGGTGTCCACCTAGGGTTAGGGTTAGGTCTATGGTTTCATTTAGGCTTCAGGTTAGGTTAGGATTGAACTTAGTTTGAGGGAGTAAGTTTAGGGCTACTGTTAGTTTTCGGTTCAATGTTACGTTTGGAGTTAGCGTGACGGTCCGGTTAGGGTTGCGGTTGAGCTTAAGGTGTCTGCCTAGGGTTAGGGTTAGGTCTGTGGTTTGAGTTAGGCTTCAGGTTAGGTTAGGTTTGAACTTAGTTTGAGGGAGTAAGTTTAGGGCTACTGTTAGTTCTCGGTTAACTGTTACGGTTGGAGTAAGCGTCAGGGTCAGGTTAGGGTTGGGGTCAAGCTTAAGGTGTCCTCCTAGGGTTAGGGTTAGGTCTGTGATTTGAGTGAGGCTTCAGGTTAGGTTAGGTTTGAACTTAGTTTGAGGGAGTAAGTTTAGGGCTACTGTTAGTTTTCGGTTCAGTGTTACGGTTGGAGATAGCGTCAGGGTCAGGTTAGGGTTGTGATTGAGCTTCAGGTGTCCGCCTAGGTTTAGGGTTAGGTCTATGGTTTGAGTTAGGGTCCAGGTTAGGGTAGGTTTGAACTTAGTTTGAGGGAGTAAGTTTAGGGCTACTGTTAGTTTTCGGTTCAGTGTTACGGTTGGAGATAGCGTCAGGGTCTGGTTAGGGTTGTGGTTGAGTTTCAGGTGTCCGCCTAGGGTTAGGGTTAGGTCTATGGTTTGAGTTAGGCTTCAAGTTAGGTTAGGTTTGAAGTTAGTTTGAGGGAGTAAGTTTAGGGCTACTGTTAGTTTTCGGGTAACTGTTACTGTTGGAGTTAGCGTCAGGGCCAGGTTAGGGTTGGGGTTGAGCTTAAGGTGTCCGCCTAGGGTTAGGGTTAGGTCTATGGTTTGAGTTAGGCTTCAGGTTAGGTTAGGTTTGAACTTAGTTTGAGGGAGTCAGTTTAGGGCTACTGTTGGTTTTCGGTTAACTGTTACGGTTGGAGTAAGCGTCAGGGTCAGGTTAGGTTTGGGGTTGAGCTTAAGGTGTCCGCCTAGGGTTAGGGTTAGGTGTATGGTTTGATTTAGGCTTCAGGTTAGGTTAGGTTTGAACTTAGTTTGAGGAAGTAAGTTTAGGGCTACTGTTAGTTTTCGGTTTAGTGTTACGGTTGGAGATAGCGTCAGGGTCAGGTTAGGGTTGTGGTTGAGCTTCAGGTGTCCGCCTAGGGTTAGGGTTAGGTCTATTGTTTGAGTTAGGCTTCAGGTTAGGTTAGGTTTGAACTTAGTTTGAGGGAGACAGTTTAGGGCTACTGTTAGTTTTCATTTAACTGTTACGGTTGGAGTAAGCGTCAGGATCAGGTTAGGGTGGGGGTTAAGCATAAGGTGTCTGCCTAGGGTTAGGGTTAGGTCTATGGTTTCATTTAGGCTTCAGGTTAGGTTAGGATTGAACGTAGTTTGAGGAAGTAAGTTTAGGGCTACTGTTAGTTTTCGGTTCAATGTTACGTTTGGAGTTAGCGTGAGGGTCCGGTTAGGGTTGGGGTTGAGCTTAAGGTGTCCTCCTAGGGTTAGGGTTAGGTCTGTGGTTTGAGTGAGGCTTCAGGTTAGGTTAGGTTTGAACTTAGTTTGAGGGAGTAAGTTTAGGGCTACTGTTAGTTTTCGGTTCAGTGTTACGGTTGGAGATAGCGTCAGGGTCAGGTTAGGGTTGTGATTGAGCTTCAGGTGTCCGCCTAGGGTTAGGGTTAGGTCTATGGTTTGAGTTAGGGTCCAGGTTAGGGTAGGTTTGAACTTAGTTTGAGGGAGTAAGTTTAGGGCTACTGTTAGTTTTCGGTTCAGTGTTACGGTTGGAGATAGCGTCAGGGTCTGGTTAGGGTTGTGGTTGAGTTTCAGGTGTCCGCCTAGGGTTAGGGTTAGGTCTATGGTTTGAGTTAGGCTTCAAGTTAGGTTAGGTTTGAAGTTAGTTTGAGGGAGTAAGTTTAGGGCTACTGTTAGTTTTCGGGTAAATGTTACTGTTGGAGTTAGCCTCAGGGCCAGGTTAGGGTTGGGGTTGAGCTTAAGGTGTCCGCCTAGGGTTAGGGTTAGGTCTATGGTTTGAGTTAGGCTTCAGGTTAGGTTAGGTTTGAACTTAGTTTGAGGGAGTCAGTTTAGGGCTACTGTTAGTTTTCGGTTAACTGTTACGGTTGGAGTAAGCGTCAGGGTCAGGTTAGGTTTGGGGTTGAGCTTAAGGTGTCCGCCTAGGGTTAGGGTTAGGTGTATGGTTTGATTTAGGCTTCAGGTTAGGTTAGGTTTGAACTTAGTTTGAGGAAGTAAGTTTAGGGCTACTGTTAGTTTTCGGTTTAGTGTTACGGTTGGAGATAGCGTCAGGGTCAGGTTAGGGTTGTGGTTGAGCTTCAGGTGTCCGCCTAGGGTTAGGGTTAGGTCTATTGTTTGAGTTAGGCTTCAGGTTAGGTTAGGTTTGAACTTAGTTTGAGGGAGACAGTTTAGGGCTACTGTTAGTTTTCATTTAACTGTTACGGTTGGAGTAAGCGTCAGGATCAGGTTAGGGTGGGGGTTAAGCATAAGGTGTCTGCCTAGGGTTAGGGTTAGGTCTATGGTTTCATTTAGGCTTCAGGTTAGGTTAGGATTGAACGTAGTTTGAGGGAGTAAGTTTAGGGCTACTGTTAGTTTTCGGTTCAATGTTACGTTTGGAGTTAGCGTGAGGGTCCGGTTAGGGTTGGGGTTGAGCTTAAGGTGTCCGCCTAGAGTTAGGGTTAGGTCTGTGGTTTGAGTTAGGCTTCAGGTTAGGTTAGGTTTGAACTTAGTTTGAGGGAGTAAGTTTAGGGCTACTGTTAGTTTTCGGGTAACTGTTACTGTTGGAGTTAGCGTCAGGGCCAGGTTAGGGTAGGTGTTGAGCTTAAGGTGTCCGCCTAGGGTTAGGGTTAGGTCTATGGTTTGAGTTAGGGTCCAGGTTAGGGTAGGTTTGAACTTAGTTTGAGGGAGTAAGTTTAGGGCTACTGTTAGTTTTCGGTTCAGTGTTACGGTTGGAGATAGCGTCAGGGTCAGGTTAGGGTTGTGATTGAGCTTCAGGTGTCTGCCTAGGGTTAGGGTTAGGTCTATGGTTTGAGTTAGGGTCCAGGTTAGGGTAGGTTTGAACTTAGTTTGAGGGAGTAAGTTTAGGTCTACTGTTAGTTTTCGGTTCATTGTTACGGTTGGAGATAGCGTCAGGGTCTGGTTAGGGTTGTGGTTGAGTTTCAGGTGTCCGCCTAGGGTTAGGGTTAGGTCTATGGTTTGAGTTAGGCTTCAAGTTAGGTTAGGTTTGAAGTTGGTTTGAGGGAGTAAGTTTAGGGCTCCTGTTAGTTTTCGGTTCAATGTTACGTTTGGAGTTAGCGTGAGGGTCCGGTTAGGGTTGGGGTTGAGCTTAAGGTGTCCGCCTAGGGTTAGGGTTAGGTCTGTGGTTTGAGTTAGGCTTCAGGTTAGGTTAGGTTTGAACTTAGTTTGAGGGAGTAAGTTTAGGGCTACTGTTAGTTTTCGGTTCAGTGTTACGGTTGGAGATAGCGTCAGGGTCAGGTTAGGGTTGGGGTTGAGCTTCAGGTGTCAGCCTAGGGTTAGGGTTAGGTCTATGGTTTGAATTAGGCTTCAGGTTAGGTTAGGTTTGAACTTAGTTTGAGGGATTAAGTTTAGGGCTACTGTTAGTTTTCGGTTCAGTGTTACGGTTGGAGTTAGCGTGAGGGTCAGGTTAGGGTTGGGTTTGAACTTCAGGTTTCCGCCTAGGGTTAGGGTTAGGTGTGTGGTTTGATTTAGGCTTCAGGTTAGGTTAGGTTGGAACTTAGTTTGAGGCAGTAAGTTTAGGGCTACTGTTAGTTTTCGGGTAACTGTTACGGTTGGAGTTAGCGTCAGGGCCAGGTTAGGGTTGGGGTTGAGCTTAAGGTGTCCGCCTAGGGTTAGGGTTATGTCTGTGGTTTGAGTTAGGGTTCAGGTTAGGTTAGGTTTGAACTTAGTTTGAGGGAGTAAGTTTAGGGCTACTGTTAGTTTTCGGTTCAGTGTTACGGTTGGAGATAGCGTCAGGGTCAGGTTAGGGTTGGGGTTGAGCTTCAGGTGTCCGCCTTGGGTTAGGGTTAGGTCTATGGTTTGAGTTAGGCTTCAGGTTAGGTTAGGTTTGAACTT
This sequence comes from Tupaia tana, assembly GCA_026018925.1. Classification (NCBI taxonomy): domain Eukaryota; kingdom Metazoa; phylum Chordata; class Mammalia; order Scandentia; family Tupaiidae; genus Tupaia; species Tupaia tana. Next base: position 194,903 of record JAKSZU010000295.1, read on the forward strand.
AGTTTGAGGGAGTAAGTTTAGGGCTACTGTTAGTTTTCGGTTCAGTATTACGGTTGGAGATAGCGTCAGGGTCTGGTTAGGGTTGTGGTTGAGTTTCAGGTGTCCGCCTAGGGTTAGGGTTAGGTGTATGGTTTGAGTTAGGCTTCAAGTTAGGTTAGGTTTGAAGTTAGTTTGAGGGTGTAAGTTTAGGGCTTCTGTTAGTTTTCGGGTAACTGTTACTGTTGTAGTTAGCGTCAGGGCCAGGTTAGGGTTGGGGTTGAGCTTAAGGTGTCCGCCTAGGGTTAGGGTTAGGTGTATGGTTTGATTTCGGCTTCAGGTTAGGTTAGGTTTGAACTTAGTTTGAGGGAGTAAGTTTAGGGCTACTGTTAGTTTTCGTTTATCTGTTACGGTTGGAGTAAGCGTCAGGGTCAGGTTAGGGTGGGGATTAAGCATAGGGTGTCCGCCTAGGGTTAGGGTTAGGTCTATGGTTTCATTTAGGCTTCAGGTTAGGTTAGGATTGAACTTAGTTTGAGGGAGTAAGTTTAGGACTACTCTTAGTTTTCGGTTCAGTGATATGGTTGGAGTTAGCCTGGAGGTCAGGTTAGGGTTGGGGTTGAGCTTAAGGTGTCCGCCTAGGGTTAGGGTTAGGTGTATGGTTTAATTTATGCTTCAGGTTAGGTTAGGTTTGAAGTTAGTTTGAGGGAGTAAGTTTAGGGCTACTGTTAGTTTTCGGTTCAGTGTTATGGTTGGAGTTAGCGTGAGGGTCAGGTTAGGGTTGGGGATAAGCTTAAGGTGTCCGCCTAGGGTTAGGGTTAGGTCTGTGGTTTGAGTTAGGCTTCAGGTTAGGTTAGGTTTGAACTTAGTTTGAGGGAATAAGTTTAGGGCTACTGTTAGTTTTCGGTTCAGTGTTACGGTTGGAGATAGCGTCAGGGTCAGGTTAGGATTGGGGTTGAGCTTAAGGTGTCCGCCTAAGGTTAGGGTTAGGTCTATGGTTTGAGTTAGGCTTCAGGTTAGATTAGGTTTGAAGTTAGTTTGAGGGTGTAAGTTCAGCTCTACTGTTAGTTTTCGGTTAACTGTTACAGTTGGAGTAAGCGTCAGGGTCAGGTTAGGGTGGGGTTTAAGCATAAGGTGTCCGCCTAGGGTTAGGGTTAGGTCTATGATTTGATTTAGGCTTCAGGTTAGGTTAGGTTTGAACTTAGTTTGAGGGAGTCAGTTTAGGGCTACTGTTAGTTTTCGGTTAACTGTTACGGTTGGAGTAAGCGTCAGGGTCAGGTTAGGTTTGGGGTTGAGCTTAAGGTGTCCGCCTAGGGTTAGGGTTTGGTGTATGGTTTGATTTAGGCTTCAGGTTAGGTTAGGTTTGAACTTAGTTTGAGGAAGTAAGTTTAGGGCTACTGTTAGTTTTCGGTTCAGTGTTACGTTTGGAGATAGCGTCAGGGTCAGGTTAGGGTTGTGGTTGAGCTTCAGGTGTCCGCCTAGGGTTAGGGTTAGGTCTATTGTTTGAGTTAGGCTTCAGGTTATGTTAGGTTTGAACTTAGTTTGAGGGAGACATTTTAGGGCTACTGTTAGTTTTCATTTAACTGTTACGGTTGGAGATAGCGTCAGGGACAGGTTAGGGTTGTGATTGAGCTTCAGGTGTCCGCCTAGGATTAGGGTTAGGTCTATGGTTTGAGTTAGGCTCCAGGTTAGGTTAGGTTTGAACTTTGTTTGAGGGAGTAAGTTTAGGGCTACTGTTGGTTTTCGGGTAACTGTTACTGTTGGAGTTAGCGTCAGGGCCAAGTTAGGGTTGGGGTTGAGCTTAAGGTGTCCGCCTAGGGTTAGGGTTAGGTCTATGGTTTGAGTTAGGCTTCAAGTTAGGTTAGGTTTGAAGTTAGTTTGAGGGAGTAAGTTTAGTGCTACTGTTAGTGTTCGGGTAACTGTTACTCTTGGAGTTAGCGTCAGGGCCAAGTTCGGGTTGGGGTTGAGCTTAAGGTGTCCGCCTAGGGTTAGTGTTAGGTGTATGGTTTGATTTAGTGTTCTGGTTAGGATAGGTTTGAACTTAGTTTGAGGGAGTAAGTTTAGGGCTACTGTTAGTTTTCGTTTAACTGTTACGGTTGGAGTAAGCGTCAGGGTCAGGTTATGGTGGGGGTTAACCATAAGGTGTCCGTCTTGGGTTAGGGTTAGGTCTATGGTTTCATTTAGGCTTCAGGTTAGGTTAGGATTGAACGTAGTTTGAGGGAGTAAGTTTAGGGCTACTCTTAGTTTTCGGTTCAGTGATATGGTTGTAGTTAGCTTGGAGGTCAGGTTAGTGTTGGGGTTGAGTTTAAGGTGTCTGCATAGGGTTAGGGTTAGGTCTATGATTTGATTTAGGCTTCAGGTTAGGTTAGTTTTGAACTTAGTTTGAGGGAGTAAGTTTAGGGCTACTGTTAGTTTTCGTTTAATTGTTACGGTTGGAGTAAGCGTCAGGGTCAGGTTAGGGTGGGGGTTAAGCATAAGGTGTCCGCCTAAGGTTAGGGTTAGGTCTATGGTTTCATTTAGGCTTCAGGTTAGGTTAGGATTGAACGTAGTTTGAGGGAGTAAGTTTAGGGCTACTGTTAGTTTTCGGTTCAATGTTACGTTTGGAGTTAGCGTGAGGGTCCGGTTAGGGTTGGGGTTGAGCTTAAGGTGTCCGCCTAGGGTTAGGGTTAGGTCTGTGGTTTGAGTTAGGCTTCAGGTTAGGTTAGGTTTGAACTTAGTTTGAGGGAGACAGTTTAGGGCTATTGTTAGTTTTCGGTTAACTGTTACGGTTGGAGTAAGCGTCAGGGTCAGGTTAGGTTTGGGGTTGAGCTTAAGGTGTCCGCCTAGGGTTAGGGTTAGGTTTATGGTTTGATTTAGGCTTCAGGTTAGGTTAGGTTTGAACTTAGTTTGAGGAAGTAAGTTTAGGGCTACTGTTAGTTTTCGGTTCAGTGTTACGGTTGGAGATAGCGTCAGGGTCAGGTTAGGGTTGTGGTTGAGCTTCAGGTGTCCGCCTAGGGTTAGGGTTAGGTCTATTGTTTGAGTTAGGCTTCAGGTTAGGTTAGGTTTGAACTTAGTTTGAGGGAGACAGTTTAGGGCTACTGTTAGTTTTCATTTAACTGTTACGGTTGGAGTAAGCGTCAGGATCAGGTTAGGGTGGGGGTTAAGCATAAGGTGTCCGCGTAGGGTTAGGGTTAGGTCTATGGTTTCATTTAGGCTTCAGGTTAGGTTAGGATTGAACGTAGTTTGAGGGAGTAAGTTTAGGGCTACTGTTAGTTTTCGGTTCAATGTTACGTTTGGAGTTAGCGTGAGGGTCCGGTTAGGGTTGGGGTTGAGCTTAAGGTGTCCGCCTATGGTTAGGGTTAGGTCTGTGGTTTGAGTTAGGCTTCAGGTTAGGTTAGGTTTGAACTTAGTTTGAGGGAGTAAGTTTAGGGCTACTGTTAGTTTTCGGGTAACTGTTACTGTTGGAGTTAGCGTCAGGGCCAGGTTAGGGTTGGGGTTGAGCTTAAGGTGTCCGCCTAGGGTTAGGGTTAGGTCTGTGGTTTGAGTTAGGCTTCAGGTTAGGTTAGGATTGAACTTAGTTTGAGGGAGTAAGTTTAGGGCTACTGTTAGTTTTCGGTTCAGTGTTACGGTTGGAGATAGCGTCAGGGTCTGGTTAGGGTTGCGGTTGAGCTTCAGGTGTCCGCCTAGGGTTAGGGTTAGGTCTATGGTTTGAGTTATGCTTCAGGTTAGGTTAGGTTTGAACTTAGTTTGAGGGAGTAAGTTTAGGGCTACTGTTAGTTTTCGGTTCAGTGTTACGGTTAGAGATAGCGTCAGGGTCTGGTTAGGGTTGTGGTTGAGTTTCAGGTGTCCGCCTAGGGTTAGGATTAGGTCTATGGTTTGAGTTAGGCTTCAAATTAGGTTAGGTTTGAAGTTAGTTTGAGGGAGTAAGTTTAGGGCTACTGTTAGTTTTCGGGTAACTGTTACTGTTGTAGTTAGCGTCAGGGCCAGGTTAGGTTTGGGGTTGAGCTTAAGGTGTCCGCCTAGGGTTAGGGTTAGGTGTATGGTTTGATTTAGGCTTCAGGTTAGGTTAGGTTTGAACTTAGTTTGAGGGAGTAAGTTTAGGGCTACTGTTAGTTTTCGTTTATCTGTTACGGTTGGAGTAAGCGTCAGGGTCAGGTTAGGGTGGGGGTTAAGCATAAGGTGTCCGCCTAGGGTTAGGGTTAGGTCTATGGTTTCATTTAGGCTTCAGGTTAGGTTAGGATTGAACTTAGTTTGAGGGAGTAGGTTTAGGGCCACTGTTAGTTTTCGGTTCAGTGTTACGGTTGGATTTAGCCTCAGGGTCAGGTTAGGGTTGGGGTTAAGCTTAAGGTGTCCGCCTAGGGTTAGGGTTAAGTCTATTGTTTGAGTTAGGCTTCAGGTTAGGTTAGGTTTGAACTTAGTTTGAGGGAGACAGTTTAGGGCTACTGTTAGTTTTCGTTTAACTGTTACGTTTGGAGTAAGCGTCAGGGTCAGGTTAGGGTGGGGGTTAAGCATAAGGTGTCCACCTAGGGTTAGGGTTAGGTCTATGGTTTCATTTAGGCTTCAGGTTAGGTTAGGATTGAACTTAGTTTGAGGGAGTAAGTTTAGGGCTACTGTTAGTTTTCGGTTCAATGTTACGTTTGGAGTTAGCGTGAGGGTCCGGTTAGGGTTGGGGTTGAGCTTAAGGTGTCTGCCTAGGGTTAGGGTTAGGTCTGTGGTTTGAGTTAGGCTTCAGGTTAGGTTAGGTTTGAACTTAGTTTGAGGGAGTAAGTTTAGGGCTACTGTTAGTTTTCGGTTAACTGTTACGGTTGGAGTAAGCGTCAGGGTCAGGTTAGGGTTGGGGTCAAGCTTAAGGTGTCCTCCTAGGGTTAGGGTTAGGTCTGTGGTTTGAGTGAGGCTTCAGGTTAGGTTAGGTTTGAACTTAGTTTGACGGAGTAAGTTTAGGGCTACTGTTAGTTTTCGGTTCAGTGTTACGGTTGGAGATAGCGTCAGGGTCAGGTTAGGGTTGTGATTGAGCTTCAGGTGTCCGCCTAGGGTTAGGGTTAGGTCTATGGTTTGAGTTAGGGTCCAGGTTAGGGTAGGTTTGAACTTAGTTTGAGGGAGTAAGTTTAGGGCTACTGTTAGTTTTCGGTTCAGTGTTACGGTTGGAGATAGCGTCAGGGTCTGGTTAGGGTTGTGGTTGAGTTTCAGGTGTCCGCCTAGGGTTAGGGTTAGGTCTATGGTTTGAGGTAGGCTTCAAGTTAGGTTAGGTTTGAAGTTAGTTTGAGGGAGTAAGTTTAGGGCTACTGTTAGTTTTCGGGTAACTGTTACTGTTGGAGTTAGCGTCAGGGCCAGGTTAGGGTTGGGGTTGAGCTTAAGGTGTCCGCCTAGGGTTAGGGTTAGGTGTATGGTTTGATTTAGGCTTCAGGTTAGGTTAGGTTTGAAGTTAGTTTGAGGGAGTAAGTTTAGGGCTATTGTTAGTTTTCGGTTAACTGTTACATTTGGAGTAAGCGTCAGGGTCAGGTTAGGGTGGGGGTTAAGCATAAGGTGTCCGCCTAGGGTTAGGGTTAGGTCTATGATTTGATTTAGGCTTCAGGTTAGGTTAGGTTTGAACTTAGTTTGAGGGAGTCAGTTTAGGGCTACTGTTAGTTTTCGGTTAACTGTTACGGTTGGAGTAAGCGTCAGGGTTAGGTTAGGTTTGGGGTTGAGTTTAAGGTGTCCGCCTAGGGTTAGGGTTAGGTGTATGGTTTGATTTAGGCTTCAGGTTAGGTTAGGTTTGAACTTAGTTTGAGGAAGTAAGTTTAGGGCTACTGTTAGTTTTCGGTTCAGTGTTACGGTTGGAGATAGCGTCAGGGTCAGGTTAGGCTTGAGGTTGAGCTTCAGGTGTCCGCCTAGGGTTAGGGTTAGGTCTATTGTTTGAGTTCGGCTTCAGGTTAGGTTAGGTTTGAACTTAGTTTGAGGGAGACAGTTTAGGGCTACTGTTAGTTTTCATTTAACTGTTACGGTTGGAGTAAGCGTCAGGATCAGGTTAGGGTGGGGGTTAAGCATAAGGTGTCCGCCTAGGGTTAGGGTTAGGTCTATGGTTTCATTTAGGCTTCAGGTTAGGTTAGGATTGAACGTAGTTTGAGGGAGTAAGTTTAGGGCTACTGTTAGTTTTCGGTTCAATGTTACGTTTGGAGTTAGCGTGAGGGTCCGGTTAGGGTTGGGGTTGAGCTTAAGGTGTCCGCCTAGGGTTAGGGTTAGGTCTGTGGTTTGAGTTAGGCTTCAGGTTAGGTTAGGTTTGAACTTAGTTTGAGGGAGTAAGTTTAGGGCTACTGTTAGTTTTCGGGTAACTGTTACTGTTGGAGTTAGCGTCAGGGCCAGGTTAGGGTTGGGGTTGAGCTTAAGGTGTCCGCCTAGGGTTAGGGTTAGGTCTGTGGTTTGAGTTAGGCTTCAGGTTATGTTAGGTTTGAACTTAGTTTGAGGGAGTCAGTTTAGGGCTACTGTTAGTTTTCGGTTCAGTGTTACGGTTGGAGATAGCGTCAGGGTCAGGTTAGGGTTGCGGTTGAGCTTCAGGTGTCCGCCTAGGGTTAGGGTTAGGTCTATGGTTTGAGTTATGCTTCAGGTTAGGTTAGGTTTGAACTTAGTTTGAGGGAGTAAGTTTAGGGCTACTGTTAGTTTTCGGTTCAGTGTTACGGTTAGAGATAGCGTCAGGGTCTGGTTAGGGTTGTGGTTGAGTTTCAGGTGTCCGCCTAGGGTTAGGTTTAGGTCTATGGTTTGAGTTAGGCTTCAAATTAGGTTAGGTTTGAAGTTAGTTTGAGGGAGTAAGTTTAGGGCTACTGTTAGTTTTCGGGTAACTGTTACTGTTGTAGTTAGCGTCAGGGCCAGGTTAGGTTTGGGGTTGAGCTTAAGGTGTCCGCCTAGGGTTAGGGTTAGGTGTATGGTTTGATTTAGGCTTCAGGTTAGGTTAGGTTTGAACTTAGTTTGAGGGAGTAAGTTTAGGGCTACTGTTAGTTTTCGTTTATCTGTTACGGTTGGAGTAAGCGTCAGGGTCAGGTTAGGGTGGGGGTTAAGCATAAGGTGTCCGCCTAGGGTTAGGGTTAGGTCTATGGTTTCATTTAGGCTTCAGGTTAGGTTAGGATTGAACTTAGTTTGAGGGAGTAGGTTTAGGGCCACTGATAGTTTTCGGTTCAGTGTTACGGTTGGATTTAGCCTCAGGGTCAGGTTAGGGTTGGGGTTAAGCTTAAGGTGTCCGCCTAGGGTTAGGGTTAAGTCTATTGTTTGAGTTAGGCTTCAGGTTAGGTTAGGTTTGAACTTAGTTTGAGGGAGACAGTTTAGGGCTACTGTTAGTTTTCGTTTAACTGTTACGTTTGGAGTAAGCGTCAGGGTCAGGTTAGGGTGGGGGTTAAGCATAAGGTGTCCACCTAGGGTTAGGGTTAGGTCTATGGTTTCATTTAGGCTTCAGGTTAGGTTAGGATTGAACTTAGTTTGAGGGAGTAAGTTTAGGGCTACTGTTAGTTTTCGGTTCAATGTTACGTTTGGAGTTAGCGTGAGGGTCCGGTTAGGGTTGGGGTTGAGCTTAAGGTGTCTGCCTAGGGTTAGGGTTAGGTCTGTGGTTTGAGTTAGGCTTCAGGTTAGGTTAGGTTTGAACTTAGTTTGAGGGAGTAAGTTTAGGGCTACTGTTAGTTTTCGGTTAACTGTTACGGTTGGAGTAAGCGTCAGGGTCAGGTTAGGGTTGGGGTCAAGCTTAAGGTGTCCTCCTAGGGTTAGGGTTAGGTCTGTGGTTTGAGTGATTCTTCAGGTTAGGTTAGGTTTGAACTTAGTTTGAGGGAGTAAGTTTAGGGCTACTGTTAGTTTTCGGTTCAGTGTTACGGTGGAGATAGCGTCAGGGTCAGGTTAGGGTTGTGATTGAGCTTCAGGTGTCCGCCTAGGGTTAGGGTTAGGTCTATGGTTTGAGTTAGGGTCCAGGTTAGGGTAGGTTTGAACTTAGTTTTGAGGGAGTAAGTTTAGGGCTACTGTTAGTTTTCGGTTCAGTGTTACGGTTGGAGATAGCGTCAGGGTCTGGTTAGGGTTGTGGTTGAGTTTCAGGTGTCCGCCTAGGGTTAGGGTTAGGTCTATGGTTTGAGTTAGGCTTCAAATTAGGTTAGGTTTGAAGTTAGTTTGAGGGAGTAAGTTTAGGGCTACTGTTAGTTTTCGGGTAACTGTTACTGTTGGAGTTAGCGTCAGGGCCAGGGTTAGGGTTGGGGGTTGAGCTTAAGGTGTCCGCCTAGGGTTAGGGTTAGGTGTATGGTTTGATTTAGGCTTCAGGTTAGGTTAGGTTTGAAGTTAGTTTGAGGGAGTAAGTTTAGGGCTATTGTTAGTTTTCGGTTAACTGTTACATTTGGAGTAAGCGTCAGGGTCAGGTTAGGGTGGGGGTTAAGCATAAGGTGTCCGCCTAGGGTTAGGGTTAGGTCTATGATTTGATTTAGGCTTCAGGTTAGGTTAGGTTTGAACTTAGTTTGAGGGAGTCAGTTTAGGGCTACTGTTAGTTTTCGGTTAACTGTTACGGTTGGAGTAAGCGTCAGGGTCAGGTTAGGTTTGGGGTTGAGTTTAAGGTGTCCGCCTAGGGTTAGGGGTTAGGTGTATGGTTTGATTTAGGCTTCAGGTTAGGTTAGGTTTGAACTTAGTTTGAGGAAGTAAGTTTAGGGCTACTGTTAGTTTTCGGTTCAGTGTTACGGTTGGAGATAGCGTCAGGGTCAGGTTAGGCTTGAGGTTGAGCTTCAGGTGTCCGCCTAGGGTTAGGGTTAGGTCTATTGTTTGAGTTAGGCTTCAGGTTAGGTTAGGTTTGAACTTAGTTTGAGGGAGACAGTTTAGGGCTACTGTTAGTTTTCATTTAACTGTTACGGTTGGAGTAAGCGTCAGGATCAGGTTAGGGTGGGGGTTAAGCATAAGGTGTCCGCCTAGGGTTAGGGTTAGGTCTATGGTTTCATTTAGGCTTCAGGTTAGGTTAGGATTGAACGTAGTTTGAGGGAGTAAGTTTAGGGCTACTGTTAGTTTCGGTTCAATGTTACGTTTGGAGTTAGCGTGAGGGTCCGGTTAGGGTTGGGGTTGAGCTTAAGGTGTCCGCCTAGGGTTAGGGTTAGGTCTGTGGTTTGAGTTAGGCTTCAGGTTAGGTTAGGTTTGAACTTAGTTTGAGGGAGTCAGTTTAGGGCTACTGTTAGTTTTCGGGTAACTGTTACTGTTGGAGTTAGCGTCAGGGCCAGGTTAGGTTTGGGGTTGAGCTTAAGGTGTCCGCCTAGGGTTAGGGTTAGGTGTATGGTTTGATTTAGGCTTCAGGTTAGGTTAGGTTTGAACTTAGTTTGAGGAAGTAAGTTTAGGGCTACTGTTAGTTTTCGGTTCAGTGTTACGGTTGGAGATAGCGTCAGGGTCAGGTTAGGGTTGTGGTTGAGCTTCAGGTGTCCGCCTAGGGTTAGGGTTAGGTCTATTGTTTGAGTTAGGCTTCAGGTTAGGTTAGGTTTGAACTTAGTTTGAGGGAGACAGTTTAGGGCTACTGTTAGTTTTTCGGTTAACTGTTACGGTTGGAGTAAGCGTCAGGGTCAGGTTAGGTTTGGGGTTGAGCTTAAGGTGTCCGCCTAGGGTTAGGGTTAGGTGTATGGTTTGATTTAGGCTTCAGGTTAGGTTAGGTTTGAACTTAGTTTGAGGAAGTAATTTTAGGGCTACTGTTAGTTTTCGGTTCAGTGTTACGGTTGGAGATAGCGTCAGGGTCAGGTTAGGGTTGTGGTTGAGCTTCAGGTGTCCGCCTAGGGTTAGGGTTAGGTCTATTGTTTGAGTTAGGCTTCAGGTTAGGTTAGGTTTGAACTTAGTTTGAGGGAGACAGTTTAGGGCTACTGTTAGTTTTCATTTAACTGTTACGGTTGGAGTAAGCGTCAGGATCAGGTTAGGGTGTGGGTTAAGCATAAGGTGTCCGCCTAGGGTTAGGGTTAGGTCTATGGTTTCATTTAGGCTTCAGGTTAGGTTAGGATTGAACGTAGTTTGAGGGAGTAAGTTTAGGGCTACTGTTAGTTTTCGGTTCAATGTTACGTTTGGAGTTAGCGTGAGGGTCCGGTTAGGGTTGGGGTTGAGCTTAAGGTGTCCGCCTAGGGTTAGGGTTAGGTCTGTGGTTTGAGTTAGGCTTCAGGTTAGGTTAGGTTTGAACTTAGTTTGAGGGAGTAAGTTTAGGGCTACTGTTAGTTTTCGGTTCAGTGTTACGGTTGGAGATAGCGTCAGGGTCAGGTTAGGGTTGGGGTTGAGTTTCAGGTGTCCGCCTAGGGTTAGGGTTAGGTCTATGGTTTGAGTTAGGCTTCAAGTTAGGTTAGGTTTGAAGTTAGTTTGAGGGAGTAAGTTTAGGGCTACTGTTAGTTTTCGGGTAACTGTTACTGTTGGAGTTAGCGTCAGGGCCAGGTTAGGGTTGGGGTTGAGCTTAAGGTGTCCGCCTAGGGTTAGGGTTAGGTGTATGGTTTGATTTAGGCTTCAGGTTAGGTTAGGTTTGAAGTTAGTTTGAGGGAGTAAGTTTAGGGCTATTGTTAGTTTTTCGGTTAACTGTTACAGTTGGAGTAAGCGTCAGGGTCAGGTTAGGGTGGGGGTTAAGCATAAGGTGTCCGCCTAGGGTTAGGGTTAGGTCTATGATTTGATTTAGGCTTCAGGTTAGGTTAGGTTTGAACTTAGTTTGAGGGAGTCAGTTTAGGGCTACTGTTAGTTTTCGGTTAACTGTTACGGTTGGAGTAAGCGTCAGGGTCAGGTTAGGTTTGGGGTTGAGTTTAAGGTGTCCGCCTAGGTTAGGGTTAGGTGTATGGTTTGATTTAGGCTTCAGGTTAGGTTAGGTTTGAACTTAGTTTGAGGAAGTAAGTTTAGGGCTACTGTTAGTTTTCGGTTCAGTGTTACGGTTGGAGATAGCGTCAGGGTCAGGTTAGGGTTGTGGTTGAGCTTCAGGTGTCCCGCCTAGGGTTAGGGTTAGGTCTATTGTTTGAGTTAGGCTTCAGGTTAGGTTAGGTTTGAACTTAGTTTGAGGGAGACAGTTTAGGGCTACTGTTAGTTTTCATTTAACTGTTACGGTTGGAGTAAGCGTCAGGATCAGGTTAGGGTGGGGGTTAAGCATAAGGTGTCCGCGTAGGGTTAGGGTTAGGTCTATGGTTTCATTTAGGCTTCAGGTTAGGTTAGGATTGAAGTTAGTTTGAGGGAGTAAGTTTAGGGCTACTGTTAGTTTTCGGTTCAATGTTACGTTGGAGTTAGCGTGAGGGTCCGGTTAGGGTTGGGGTTGAGCTTAAGGTGTCCGCCTAGGGTTAGGGTTAGGTCTGTGGTTTGAGTTAGGCTTCAGGTTAGGTTAGGTTTGAACTTAGTTTGAGGGAGTAAGTTTAGGGCTACTGTTAGTTTTCGGGTAACTGTTACTGTTGGAGTTAGCGTCAGGGCCAGGTTAGGGTTGGGGCTTGAGCTTAAGGTGTCCGCCTAGGGTTAGGGTTAGGTCTGTGGTTTGAGTAGGCTTCAGGTTAGGTTAGGATTGAACTTAGTTTGAGGGAGTAAGTTTAGGGCTACTGTTAGTTTTCGGTTCAGTGTTACGGTTGGAGATAGCGTCAGGGTCAGGTTAGGGTTGGGGTTGAGCTTCAGGTGTCCGCCTAGGGTTAGGGTTAGGTCTATGGTTTGAGTTATGCTTCAGGTTAGGTTAGGTTTGAACTTAGTTTGAGGGAGTAAGTTTAGGGCTACTGTAAGTTTTCGGTTCAGTGTTACGGTTAGGAGATAGCGTCAGGGTCTGGTTAGGGTTGTGGTTGAGTTTCAGGTGTCCGCCTAGGGTTAGGGTTAGGTCTATGGTTTGAGTTAGGCTTCAAATTAGGTTAGGTTTGAAGTTAGTTTGAGGGAGTAAGTTTAGGGCTACTGTTAGTTTTCGGGTAACTGTTACTGTTGTAGTTTAGCGTCAGGGCCAGGTTAGGTTTGGGGTTGAGCTTAAGGTGTCCGCCTTGGGTTAGGGTTAGGTGTATGGTTTGATTTAGGCTTCAGGTTAGGTTAGGTTTGAACTTAGTTTGAGGGAGTAAGTTTTAGGGCTACTGTTAGTTTTCGTTTATCTGTTACGGTTGGAGTAAGCGTCAGGGGTCAGGTTAGGGTGGGGGTTAAGCATAAGGTGTCCGCCTAGGGTTAGGGTTAGGTCTATGGTTTCATTTAGGCTTCAGGTTAGGTTAGGATTGAACTTAGTTTGAGGGAGTAGGTTTAGGGCCACTGTTAGTTTTCGGTTCAGTGTTACGGTTGGATTTAGCCTCAGGGTCAGGTTAGGTTTGGGTTAAGCTTAAGGTGTCCGCCTAGGGTTAGGGTTAAGTCTATTGTTTGAGGTAGGCTTCAGGTTAGGTTAGGTTGAACTTAGTTTTGAGGGAGACAGTTTAGGGCTACTGTTAGTTTTTCGTTTAACTGTTACGTTTGGAGTAAGCGTCAGGGTCAGGTTAGGGTGGGGGTTAAGCATAAGGTGTCCACCTAGGGTTAGGGTTAGGTCTATGGTTTCATTTAGGCTTCAGGTTAGGTTAGGATTGAACTTAGTGTTGAGGGAGTAAGTTTAGGGCTACTGTTAGTTTTCGGTTCAATGTTACGTTTGGAGTTAGCGTGAGGGTCCGGTTAGGGTTGGGGTTGAGCTTAAGGTGTCTGCCTAGCGGTTAGGGGTTAGGTCTGTGGTTTGAGTTAGGCTTCAGGTTAGGTTAGGTTTGAACTTAGTTTGAGGGAGTAAGTTTAGGGCTACTGTTAGTTTTCGGTTCAGTGTTACGGTTGGAGATAGCGTCAGGGTCAGGTTAGGGTTGTGATTGAGCTTCAGGTGTCCGCCTAGGGTTAGGGTTAGGTCTATGTTTTGAGTTAGGGTCCAGGTTAGGGTAGGTTTGAACTTAGTTTGAGGGAGTAAGTTTAGGGCTACTGTTAGTTTTCGGTTCAGTGTTACGGTTGGAGATAGCGTCAGGGTCTGGTTAGGGTTGTGGTTGAGTTTTCAGGTGTCCGCCTAGGGTTAGGGTTAGGTCTATGGTTTGAGGTAGGCTTCAAGTTAGGTTAGGTTTGAAGTTAGTTTGAGGGAGTAAGTTTAGGGCTACTGTTAGTTTTCGGGTAACTGTTACTGTTGGAGTTAGCGTCAGGGCCAGGTTAGGGTTGGGGTTGAGCTTAAGGTGTCCGCCTAGGGTTAGGGTTAGGTGTATGGTTTGATTTAGGCTTCAGGTTAGGTTAGGTTTGAACTTAGTTTGAGGAAGTAAGTTTAGGGCTACTGTTAGTTTTCGGTTCAGTGTTACGGTTGGAGATAGCGTCAGGGTCAGGTTAGGCTTGAGGTTGAGCTTCAGGTGTCCGCCTAGGGTTAGGGTTAGGTCTATTGTTTGAGTTAGGCTTCAGGTTAGGTTAGGTTTGAACTTAGTTTGAGGGAGACAGTTTAGGGCTACTGTTAGTTTTCATTTAACTGTTACGGTTTGGGAGTAAGCGTCAGGATCAGGTTAGGGTGGGGGTTAAGCATAAGGTGTCCGCCTAGGGTTAGGGTTAGGTCTATGGTTTCATTTAGGCTTCAGGTTAGGTTAGGATTGAACGTAGTTTGAGGGAGTAAGTTTAGGGCTACTGTTAGTTTTCGGTTCAATGTTACGTTTGGAGTTAGCGTGAGGGTCCGGTTAGGGTTGGGGTTGAGCTTAAGGTGTCCGCCTAGGGTTAGGGTTAGGTCTGTGGTTTGAGTTAGGCTTCAGGTTAGGTTAGGTTTGAACTTAGTTTGAGGGAGTCAGTTTAGGGCTACTGTTAGTTTTCGGGTAACTGTTACTGTTGGAGTTAGCGTCAGGGCCAGGTTAGGTTTGGGGTTGAGCTTAAGGTGTCCGCCTAGGGTTAGGGTTAGGTGTATGGTTTGATTTAGGCTTCAGGTTAGGTTAGGTTTGAACTTAGTTTGAGGAAGTAAGTTTAGGGCTACTGTTAGTTTTCGGTTCAGTGTTACGGTTGGAGATAGCGTCAGGGTCAGGTTAGGGTTGTGGTTGAGCTTCAGGTGTCCGCCTAGGGTTAGGGTTAGGTCTATTGTTTGAGTTAGGCTTCAGGTTAGGTTAGGTTTGAACTTAGTTTGAGGGAGACAGTTTAGGGCTACTGTTAGTTTTCGGTTAACTGTTACGGTTGGAGTAAGCGTCAGGGTCAGGTTAGGTTTGGGGTTGAGCTTAAGGTGTCCGCCTAGGGTTAGGGTTAGGTGTATGGTTTGATTTAGGCTTCAGGTTAGGTTAGGTTTGAACTTAGTTTGAGGAAGTAAGTTTAGGGCTACTGTTAGTTTTCGGTTCAGTGTTACGGTTGGAGATAGCGTCAGGGTCAGGTTAGGGTTGTGGTTGAGCTTCAGGTGTCCGCCTAGGGTTAGGGTTAGGTCTATTGTTTGAGTTAGGCTTCAGGTTAGGTTAGGTTTGAACTTAGTTTGAGGGAGACAGTTTAGGGCTACTGTTAGTTTTCATTTAACTGTTACGGTTGGAGTAAGCGTCAGGATCAGGTTAGGGTGTGGGTTAAGCATAAGGTGTCCGCCAGGGTTAGGGTTAGGTCTATGGTTTCATTTAGGCTTCAGGTTAGGTTAGGATTGAACGTAGTTTGAGGGAGTAAGTTTAGGGCTACTGTTAGTTTTCGGTTCAATGTTAGCTTTGGAGTTAGCGTGAGGGTCCGGTTAGGGTTGGGGTTGAGCTTAAGGTGTCCGCCTAGGGTTAGGGTTAGGTCTGTGGTTTGAGTTAGGCTTCAGGTTAGGTTAGGTTTGAACTTAGTTTGAGGGAGTAAGTTTAGGGCTACTGTTAGTTTTCGGTTCAGTGTTACGGTTGGAGATAGCGTCAGGGTCAGGTTAGGGTTGGGGTTGAGCTTCAGGTGTCCGCCTAGGGTTAGGGTTAGGTCTATGGTTTGAGTTATGCTTCAGGTTAGGTTAGGTTTGAACTTAGTTTGAGGGAGTAAGTTTAGGGCTACTGTAAGTTTTCGGTTCAGTGTTACGGTTAGAGATAGCGTCAGGGTCTGGTTAGGGTTGTGGTGAGTTTCAGGTGTCCGCCTAGGGTTAGGGTTAGGTCTATGGTTTGAGTTAGGCTTCAAATTAGGTTAGGTTTGAAGTTAGTTTGAGGGAGTAAGTTTAGGGCTACTGTTAGTTTTCGGGTAACTGTTACTGTTGTAGTTAGCGTCAGGGCCAGGTTAGGTTTGGGGTTGAGCTTAAGGTGTCCGCCTAGGGTTAGGGTTAGGTGTATGGTATGATTTAGGCTTCAGGTTAGGTTAGGTTTGAACTTAGTTTGAGGGAGTAAGTATAGGGCTACTGTTCGTTTTTCGGGTAACTGTTACTGTTGGAGTTAGCGTCAGGGCAGGTTAGGGTTGGGGATGAGCTTAAGGTGTCCGCCTAGGGTTAGGGTTAGGTGTATGGTTTGATTTAGGCTTCAGGTTAGGTTAGGTTTGAAGTTAGTTTGAGGGAGTAAGTTTAGGGCTATTGTTAGTTTTCGGTTAACTGTTACAGTTGGAGTAAGCGTCAGGTAGGTTCTGGTGGGGGTTAAGCATAAGGTGTCCGCCTAGGGTTAGGGTTAGGTCTATGATTTGATTTAGGCTTCAGGTTAGGTTAGGTTTGAACTTAGTTTGAGGGAGTCAGTTTAGGGCTACTGTTAGTTTTCGGTTAACTGTTACGGTTGGAGTAAGCGTCAGGGTCAGGTTAGGTTTGGGGTTGAGTTTAAGGTGTCCGCCTAGGGTTAGGGTTAGGTGTATGGTTTGATTTAGGCTTCAGGTTAGGTTAGGTTTGAACTTAGTTTGAGGAAGTAAGTTTAGGGCTACTGTTAGTTTTCGGTTCAGTGTTACGGTTGGAGATAGCGTCAGGGTCAGGTTAGGGTTGTGGTTGAGCTTCAGGTGTCCGCCTAGGGTTAGGGTTAGGTCTATTGTTTGAGTTAGGCTTCAGGTTAGGTTAGGTTTGAACTTAGTTTGAGGGAGACAGTTTAGGGCTACTGTTAGTTTTCATTTAACTGTTACGGTTGGAGTAAGCGTCAGGATCAGGTTAGGGTGGGGGTTAAGCATAAGGTGTCCGCGTAGGGTTAGGGTTAGGTCTATGGTTTCATTTAGGCTTCAGGTTAGGTTAGGATTGAAGTTAGTTTGAGGGAGTAAGTTTAGGGCTACTGTTAGTTTTCGGTTCAATGTTACGTTTGGAGTTAGCGTGAGGGTCCGGTTAGGGTTGGGGTTGAGCTTAAGGTGTCCGCCTAGGGTTAGGGTTAGGTCTGTGGTTTGAGTTAGGCTTCAGGTTAGGTTAGGTTTGAACTTAGTTTGAGGGAGTAAGTTTAGGGCTACTGTTAGTTTTCGGGTAACTGTTACTGTTGGAGTTAGCGTCAGGGCCAGGTTAGGGTTGGGGTTGAGCTTAAGGTGTCCGCCTAGGGTTAGGGTTAGGTCTGTGGTTTGAGTTAGGCTTCAGGTTAGGTTAGGATTGAACTTAGTTTGAGGGAGTAAGTTTAGGGCTACTGTTAGTTTTCGGTTCAGTGTTACGGTTGGAGATAGCGTCAGGGTCAGGTTAGGGTTGGGGTTGAGCTTCAGGTGTCCGCCTAGGGTTAGGGTTAGGTCTATGGTTTGAGTTATGCTTCAGGTTAGGTTAGGTTTGAACTTAGTTTGAGGGAGTAAGTTTAGGGCTACTGTAAGTTTTCGGTTCAGTGTTACGGTTAGAGATAGCGTCAGGGTCTGGTTAGGGTTGTGGTTGAGTTTCAGGTGTCCGCCTAGGGTTAGGGTTAGGTCTATGGTGTGAGTTAGGCTTCAAATTAGGTTAGGTTTGAAGTTAGTTTGAGGGAGTAAGTTTAGGGCTACTGTTAGTTTTCGGGTAACTGTTACTGTTGTAGTTAGCGTCAGGGGCCAGGTTAGGTTTGGGGTTGAGCTTAAGGGTGTCCGCCTAGGGTTAGGGTTAGGTGTATGGTTTGATTTAGGCTTCAGGTTAGGTTAGGTTTGAACTTAGTTTGAGGGAGTAAGTTTAGGGCTACTGTTAGTTTTCGTTTATCTGTTACGGTTGGAGTAAGCGTCAGGGTCAGGTTAGGGTGGGGGTTAAGCATAAGGTGTCCGCCTAGGGTTAGGGTTAGGTCTATGGTTTCATTTAGGCTTCAGGTTAGGTTAGGATTGAACTTAGTTTGAGGGAGTAAGTTTAGGGCCACTGTTAGTTTTCGGTTCAGTGTTACGGTTGGATTTAGCCTCAGGGTCAGGTTAGGGTTGGGGTTAAGCTTAAGGTGTCCGCCTAGGGTTAGGGTTAAGTCTATTATTTGAGTTAGGCTTCAGGTTAGGTTAGGTTTGAACTTAGTTTGAGGGAGACAGTTTAGGGCTACTGTTAGTTTTCGTTTAAACTGTTACGGTTGGAGTAAGCGTCAGGGTCAGGTTAGTGTGGGGGTTAAGCATAAGGTTTCCACCTAGGGTTAGTGTTAGGTCTATGGTTTCATTTAGGCTTCAGGTTAGGTTAGGATTGAACTTAGTTTGAGGGAGTAAGTTTAGGGCTACTGTTAGTTTTCGGTTCAATGTTACGTTTGGAATTAGCGTGACGGTCCGGTTAGGGTTGGGGTTGAGCTTAAGGTGTCTGCCTAGGGTTAGGTTTAGGTCTGTGGTTTGAGTTAGGCTTCAGGTTAGGTTAGGTTTGAACTTAGTTTGAGGGAGTAAGTTTAGGGCTACTGTTAGTTTTCGGTTAACTGTTACGGTTGGAGTAAGCGTCAGGGTCAGGTTAGGGTTGGGGTCAAGCTTAAGGTGTCCTCCTAGGGTTAGGGTTAGGTCTGTGGTTTGAGTGAGGCTTCAGGTTAGGTTAGGTTTGAACTTAGTTTGAGGGAGTAAGTTTAGGGCTACTGTTAGTTTTCGGTTCAGTGTTACGGTTGGAGATAGCGTCAGGGTCAGGTTAGGGTTGTGATTGAGCTTCAGGTGTCCGCCTAGGGTTAGGGTTAGGTCTATGGTTTGAGTTAGGGTCCAGGTTAGGGTAGGTTTGAACTTAGTTTGAGGGAGTAAGTTTAGGGCTACTGTTAGTTTTCGGTTCAGTGTTACGGTTGGAGATAGCGTCAGGGTCTGGTTAGGGTTGTGGTTGAGTTTCAGGTGTCCGCCTAGGGTTAGGGTTAGGTCTATGATTTGAGTTAGGCTTCAAGTTAGGTTAGGTTTGAAGTTAGTTTGAGGGAGTAAGTTTAGGGCTACTGTTAGTTTTCGGGTAACTGTTACTGTTGGAGTTAGCGTCAGGGCCAGGTTAGGGTTGGGGTTGAGCTTAAGGTGTCCGCCTAGGGTTAGGGTTAGGTGTATGGTTTTATTTAGGCTTCAGGTTAGGTTAGGTTTGAAGTTAGTTTGAGGGAGTAAGTTTAGGGCTATTGTTAGTTTTCGGTTAACTGTTACAGTTGGAGTAAGCGTCAGGGTCAGGTTAGGGTGGGGGTTAAGCATAAGGTGTCCGCCTAGGGTTAGGGTTAGGTCTATGATTTGATTTAGGCTTCAGGTTAGGTTAGGTTTGAACTTAGTTTGAGGGAGTCAGTTTAGGGCTACTGTTAGTTTTCGGTTAACTGTTACGGTTGGAGTAAGCGTCAGGGTCAGGTTAGGTTTGGGGTTGAGTTTATGGTGTCCGCCTAGGGTTAGGGTTAGGTGTATGGTTTGATTTAGGCTTCAGGTTAGGTTAGGTTTGAACTTAGTTTGAGGAAGTAAGTTTAGGGCTACTGTTAGTTTTCGGTTCAGTGTTACGGTTGGAGATAGCGTCAGGGTCAGGTTAGGGTTGTGGTTGAGCTTCAGGTGTCCGCCTAGGGTTAGGGTTAGGTCTATTGTTTGAGTTAGGCTTCAGGTTAGGTTAGGTTTGAACTTAGTTTGAGGGAGACAGTTTAGGGCTACTGTTAGTTTTCATTTAACTGTTACGGTTGGAGTAAGCGTCAGGATCAGGTTAGGGTGGGGGTTAAGCATAAGGTGTCCGCGTAGGGTTAGGGTTAGGTCTATGGTTTCATTTAGGCTTCAGGTTAGGTTAGGATTGAAGTTAGTTTGAGGGAGTAAGTTTAGGGCTACTGTTAGTTTTCGGTTCAATGTTACGTTTGGAGTTAGCGTGAGGGTCCGGTTAGGGTTGGGGTTGAGCTTAAGGTGTCCGCCTAGGGTTAGGGTTAGGTCTGTGGTTTGAGTTAGGCTTCAGGTTAGGTTAGGTTTGAACTTAGTTTGAGGGAGTAAGTTTAGGGCTACTGTTAGTTTTCGGGTAACTGTTACTGTTGGAGTTAGCGTCAGGGCCAGGTTAGGGTTGGGGTTGAGCTTAAGGTGTCCGCCTAGGGTTAGGGTTAGGTCTGTGGTTTGAGTTAGGCTTCAGGTTAGGTTAGGATTGAACTTAGTTTGAGGGAGTAAGTTTAGGGCTACTGTTAGTTTTCGGTTCAATGTTACGGTTGGAGATAGCGTCAGGGTCAGGTTAGGGTTGGGGTTGAGCTTCAGGTGTCCGCCTAGGGTTAGGGTTAGGTCTATGGTTTGAGTTATGCTTCAGGTTAGGTTAGGTTTGAACTTAGTTTGAGGGAGTAAGTTTAGGGCTACTGTTAGTTTTCGGTTCGGTGTTACGGTTAGAGATAGCGTCAGGGTCTGGTTAGGGTTGTGGTTGAGTTTCAGGTGTCCGCCTAGGGTTAGGGTTAGGTCTATGGTTTGAGTTAGGCTTCAAATTAGGTTAGGTTTGAAGTTAGTTTGAGGGAGTAAGTTTAGGGCTACTGTTAGTTTTCGGGTAACTGTTACTGTTGTAGTTAGCGTCAGGGCCAGGTTAGGTTTGGGGTTGAGCTTAAGGTGTCCGCCTTGGGTTAGGGTTAGGTGTATGGTTTGATTTAGGCTTCAGGTTAGGTTAGGTTTGAACTTAGTTTGAGGAAGTAAGTTTAGGGCTACTGTTAGTTTTCGGTTCAGTGTTACGGTTGGAGATAGCGTCAGGGTCAGGTTAGGGTTGTGGTTGAGCTTCAGGTGTCCGCCTAGGGTTAGGGTTAGGTCTATTGTTTGAGTTAGGCTTCAGGTTAGGTTAGGTTTGAACTTAGTTTGAGGGAGACAGTTTAGGGCTACTGTTAGTTTTCGGTTAACTGTTACGGTTGGAGTAAGCGTCAGGGTCAGGTTAGGTTTGGGGTTGAGCTTAAGGTGTCCGCCTAGGGTTAGGGTTAGGTGTATGGTTTGATTTAGGCTTCAGGTTAGGTTAGGTTTGAACTTAGTTTGAGGAAGTAAGTTTAGGGCTACTGTTAGTTTTCGGTTCAGTGTTACGGTTGGAGATAGCGTCAGGGTCAGGTTAGGGTTGTGGTTGAGCTTCAGGTGTCCGCCTAGGGTTAGGGTTAGGTCTATTGTTTGAGTTAGGCTTCAGGTTAGGTTAGGTTTGAACTTAGTTTGAGGGAGACAGTTTAGGGCTACTGTTAGTTTTCATTTAACTGTTACGGTTGGAGTAAGCGTCAGGATCAGGTTAGGGTGGGGGTTAAGCATAAGGTGTCCGCCTAGGGTTAGGGTTAGGTCTATGGTTTCATTTAGGCTTCAGGTTAGGTTAGGATTGAACGTAGTTTGAGGGAGTAAGTTTAGGGCTACTGTTAGTTTTCGGTTCAATGTTACGTTTGGAGTTAGCGTGAGGGTCCGGTTAGGGTTGGGGTTGAGCTTAAGGTGTCCGCCTAGGGTTATGGTTAGGTCTGTGGTTTGAGTTAGGCTTCAGGTTAGGTTAGGTTTGAACTTAGTTTGAGGGAGTAAGTTTAGGGCTACTGTTAGTTTTCGGTTCAGTGTTACGGTTGGAGATAGCGTCAGGGTCAGGTTAGGGTTGGGGTTGAGCTTCAGGTGTCCGCCTACGGTTAGGGTTAGGTCTATGGTTTGAGTTATGCTTCAGGTTAGGTTAGGTTTGAACTTAGTTTGAGGGAGTAAGTTTAGGGCTACTGTAAGTTTTCGGTTCAGGGTTACGGTTAGAGATAGCGTCAGGGTCTGGTTAGGGTTGTGGTTGAGTTTCAGGTGTCCGCCTAGGGTTAGGGTTAGGTCTATGGTTTGAGTTAGGCTTCAAATTAGGTTTGGTTTGAAGTTAGTTTGAGGGAGTAAGTTTAGGGCTACTGTTAGTTTTCGGGTAACTGTTACTGTTGTAGTTAGCGTCAGGGCCAGGTTAGGTTTGGGGTTGAGCTTAAGGTGTCCGCCTAGGGTTAGGGTTAGGTGTATGGTTTGATTTAGGCTTCAGGTTAGGTTAGGTTTGAACTTAGTTTGAGGGAGTAAGTTTAGGGCTACTGTTAGTTTTCGTTTATCTGTTACGGTTGGAGTAAGCGTCA
The DNA here is from genome assembly GCA_026018925.1 of Tupaia tana. Classification (NCBI taxonomy): domain Eukaryota; kingdom Metazoa; phylum Chordata; class Mammalia; order Scandentia; family Tupaiidae; genus Tupaia; species Tupaia tana. The sequence goes on from JAKSZU010000295.1 coordinate 215,983, forward strand.
GGGTCAGGTTAGGGTGGGGGTTAAGCATAAGGTGTCCGCCTAGGGTTAGGGTTAGGTCTATGGTTTCATTTAGGCTTCAGGTTAGGTTAGGATTGAACTTAGTTTGAGGGAGTAAGTTTAGGGCTACTGTTAGTTTTCGGTTCAATGTTACGTTTGGAGTTAGCGTGACGGTCCGGTTAGGGTTGGGGTTGAGCTTAAGGTGTCTGCCTAGGGTTAGGGTTAGGTCTGTGGTTTGAGTTAGGCTTCAGGTTAGGTTAGGTTTGAACTTAGTTTGAGGGAGTAAGATTAGGGCTACTGTTAGTTTTCGGTTAACTGTTACGGTTGGAGTAAGCGTCAGGGTCAGGTTAGGGTTGTGATTGAGCTTCAGGTGTCCGCCTAGGGTTAGGGTTAGGTCTATGGTTTGAGTTAGGGTCCAGGTTAGGGTAGGTTTGAACTTAGTTTGAGGGAGTAAGTTTAGGGCTACTGTTAGTTTTCGGTTCAGTGTTACGGTTGGAGATAGCGTCAGGGTCTGGTTAGGGTTGTGGTTGAGTTTCAGGTGTCCGCCTAGGGTTAGGGTTAGGTCTATGATTTGAGTTAGGCTTCAAGTTAGGTTAGGTTTGAAGTTAGTTTGAGGGAGTAAGTTTAGGGCTACTGTTAGTTTTCGGGTAACTGTTACTGTTGGAGTTAGCGTCAGGGCCAGGTTAGGGTTGGGGTTGAGCTTAAGGTGTCCGCCTAGGGTTAGGGTTAGGTGTATGGTTTGATTTAGGCTTCAGGTTAGGTTAGGTTTGAAGTTAGTTTGAGGGAGTAAGTTTAGGGCTATTGTTAGTTTTCGGTTAACTGTTACAGTTGGAGTAAGCGTCAGGGTCAGGTTAGGGTGGGGGTTAAGCATAAGGTGTCCGCCTAGGGTTAGGGTTAGGTCTATGATTTGAGTTAGGCTTCAGGTTAGGTTAGGTTTGAACTTAGTTTGAGGGAGACAGTTTAGGGCTACTGTTAGTTTTCATTTAACTGTTACGGTTGGAGTAAGCGTCAGGATCAGGTTAGGGTGGGGGTTAAGCATAAGGTGTCCGCCTAGGGTTAGGGTTAGGTCTATGGTTTCATTTAGGCTTCAGGTTAGGTTAGGATTGAACGTAGTTTGAGGGAGTAAGTTTAGGGCTACTGTTAGTTTTCGGTTCAATGTTACGTTTGGAGTTAGCGTGAGGGTCCGGTTAGGGTTGGGGTTGAGCTTAAGGTGTCCGCCTAGGGTTAGGGTTAGGTCTGTGGTTTGAGTTAGGCTTCAGGTTAGGTTAGGTTTGAACTTAGTTTGAGGGAGTAAGTTTAGGGCTACTGTTAGTTTTCGGGTAACTGTTACTGTTGGAGTTAGCGTCAGGGCCAGTTTAGGGTTGGGGTTGAGCTTAAGGTGTCCGCCTAGGGTTAGGGTTAGGTCTGTGGTTTGAGTTAGGCTTCAGGTTAGGTTAGGATTGAACTTAGTTTGAGGGAGTAAGTTTAGGGCTACTGTTAGTTTTCGGTTCAGTGTTACGGTTGGAGATAGCGTCAGGGTCAGGTTAGGGTTGGGGTTGAGCTTCAGGTGTCCGCCTAGGGTTAGGGTTAGGTCTATGGTTTGAGTTATGCTTCAGGTTAGGTTAGGTTTGAACTTAGTTTGAGGGAGTAAGTTTAGGGCTACTGTTAGTTTTCGGTTCAGTGTTACGGTTAGAGATAGCGTCAGGGTCTGGTTAGGGTTGTGGTTGAGTTTCAGGTGTCCGCCTAGGGTTAGGGTTAGGTCTATGGTTTGAGTTAGGCTTCAAATTAGGTTAGGTTTGAAGTTAGTTTGAGGGAGTAAGTTTAGGGCTACTGTTAGTTTTCGGGTAACTGTTACTGTTGTAGTTAGCGTCAGGGCCAGGTTAGGTTTGGGGTTGAGCTTAAGGTGTCCGACTAGGGTTAGAGTTAGGTGTATGGTTTGATTTAGGCTTCAGGTTAGGTTAGGTTTGAACTTAGTTTGAGGGAGTAAGTTTAGGGCTACTGTTAGTTTTCGTTTATCTGTTACGGTTGGAGTAAGCGTCAGGGTCAGGTTAGGGTCGGGGTTAAGCATAAGGTGTCCGCCTAGGGTTAGGGTTAGGTCTATGGTTTCATTTAGGCTTCAGGTTAGGTTAGGATTGAACTTAGTTTGAGGGAGTAAGTTTAGGGCCACTGTTATTTTTCGGTTCAGTGTTACGGTTGGATTTAGCCTCAGGGTCAGGTTAGGGTTGGGGTTAAGCTTAAGGTGTCCGCCTAGGGTTAGGGTTAAGTCTATTTTTTGAGTTAGGCTTCAGGTTAGGTTAGGTTTGAACTTAGATTGAGGGAGACAGTTTAGGGCTACTGTTAGTTTTCATTTAACTGTTACGGTTGGAGTAAGCGTCAGGATCAGGTTAGGGTGGGGGTTAAGCATAAGGTGTCCGCCTAGGGTTAGGGTTAGGTCTATGGTTTCATTTAGGCTTCAGGTTAGGTTAGGATTGAACGTAGTTTGAGGGAGTAAGTTTAGGGCTACTGTTAGTTTTCGGTTCAATGTTACGTTTGGAGTTAGCGTGAGGGTCCGGTTAGGGTTGGGGTTGAGCTTAAGGTGTCCGCCTAGGGTTAGGGTTAGGTCTGTGGTTTGAGTTAGGCTTCAGGTTAGGTTAGGTTTGAACTTAGTTTGAGGGAGTAAGTTTAGGGCTACTGTTAGTTTTCGGTTCAGTGTTACGGTTGGAGATAGCGTCAGGGTCAGGTTAGGGTTGGGGTTGAGCTTCAGGTGTCAGCCTAGGGTTAGGGTTAGGTCTATGGTTTGAGTTAGGCTTCAGGTTAGGTTAGGTTTGAACTTAGTTTGAGGGATTAAGTTTAGGGCTACTGTTAGTTTTCGGTTCAGTGTTACGGTTGGAGTTAGCGTGAGGGTCAGGTTAGGGTTGGGTTTGAACTTCAGGTTTCCGCCTAGGGTTAGGGTTAGGTGTGTGGTTTGATTTAGGCTTCAGGTTAGGTTAGGTTGGAACTTAGTTTGAGGCAGTAAGTTTAGGGCTACTGTTAGTTTTCGGGTAACTGTTACGGTTGGAGTTAGCGTCAGGGCCAGGTTAGGGTTGGGGTTGAGCTTAAGGTGTCCGCCTAGGGTTAGGGTTAGGTCTGTGGTTTGAGTTAGGCTTCAGGTTAGATTAGGTTTGAAGTTAGTTTGAGGGTGTAAGTTCAGCTCTACTGTTAGTTTTCGGTTAACTGTTACAGTTGGAGTAAGCGTCAGGGTCAGGTTAGGTTTGGGGTTGAGCTTAAGGTGTCCGCCTAGGGGTAGGGTTAGGTCTATGATTTGATTTAGGCTTCAGGTTAGGTTAGGTTTGAACTTAGTTTGAGGGCGTCAGTTTAGGGCTACTGTTAGTTTTCGGTTAACTGTTACGGTTGGAGTAAGCGTCAGGGTCAGGTTAGGTTTGGGGTTGAGCTTAAGCTGTCCGCCTAGGGTTAGGGTTAGGTGTATGGTTTGATTTAGGCTTCAGGTTAGGTTAGGTTTGAACTTAGTTTGAGGAAGTAAGTTTAGGGCTACTGTTAGTTTTCGGTTCAGTGTTACGGTTGGAGATAGCGTCAGGGTCAGGTTAGGGTTGTGGTTGAGCTTCAGGTGTCCGCCTAGGGTTAGGGTTAGGTCTATTGTTTGAGTTAGGCTTCAGGTTAGGTTAGGTTTGAACTTAGTTTGAGGGAGACATTTTAGGGCTACTGTTAGTTTTCATTTAACTGTTACGGTTGGAGATAGCGTCAGGGACAGGTTAGGGTTGTGATTGAGCTTCAGGTGTCCGCCTAGGATTAGGGTTAGGTCTATGGTTAGAGTTAGGCTCCAGGTTAGGTTAGGTTTGAACTTTGTTTGAGGGAGTAAGTTTAGGGCTACTGTTAGTTTTCGGGTAACTGTTACTGTTGGAGTTAGCGTCAGGGCCAAGTTAGGGTTGGGGTTGAGCTTAAGGTGTCCGCCTAGGGTTAGGGTTAGGTCTATGGTTTGAGTTAGGCTTCAAGTTAGGTTAGGTTTGAAGTTAGTTTGAGGGAGTAAGTTTAGGGCTACTGTTAATGTTCGGGTAACTGTTACTGTTGGAGTTAGCGTCAGGGGCAAGTTCGGGTTGGGGTTGAGCTTAAGGTGTCCGCCTAGGGTTAGTGTTAGGTGTATGGTTTGATTTAGTGTTCAGGTTAGGATAGGTTTGAACTTAGTTTGAGGGAGTAAGTTTAGGGCTACTGTTAGTTTTCGTTTAGCTGTTACGGTTGGAGTAAGCGTCAGGGTCAGGTTATGGTGGGGGTTAACCATAAGGTGTCCGTCTAGGGTTAGGGTTAGTTCTATGGTTTCATTTAGGCTTCAGGTTAGGTTAGGATTGAACTTAGTTTGAGGGAGTAAGTTTAGGGCTACTCTTAGTTTTCGGTTCAGTGATATGGTTGTAGTTAGCTTGGAGGTCAGGTTAGGGTTGGGGTTGAGTTTAAGGTGTCTGCATAGGGTTAGGGTTAGGTCTATGATTTGATTTAGGCTTCAGGTTAGGTTAGGTTTGAACTTAGTTTGAGGGAGTCAGTTTAGGGCTACTGTTAGTTTTCGGTTAACTGTTACGGTTGGAGTAAGCATCAGGGTCAGGTTAGGTTTGGGGTTGAGCTTAAGGTGTCCGCCTAGGGTTAGGGTTAGGTGTATGGTTTGATTTAGGCTTCAGGTTAGGTTAGGTTTGAACTTAGTTTGAGGGAGTAAGTTTAGGGCTACTGTTAGTTTTTGGTTCAGTGTTACATTTGGAGTTAGCGTGAGTGTCTGGTTAGGGTTAGGGTTGAGCTTAAGGTGTCCACCTAGGGTTAGGGTTAGGTCTGTGGTTTGAGATAGGGTTCAGGTTAGGTTAGGTTTGAACTTAGTTTGAGGGAGTAAGTTTAGGGCTACTGTTAGTTTTCGGTTCAGTGTTACGGTTGGAGATAGCGTCAGGGTCAGGTTAGGGTTGGGCTTGAGCTTCAGGTGTCCGCCTATTGTTAGGGATAGGTCTATGATTTGATGTAGGCTTCAGGTTAGGTTAGGTTTGAACTTAGTTTGAGCGAGTAAGTTTAGGGCTACTGTTAGTTTTCGGTTCAGTGTTATGGTTGGAGATAGCGTCAGGGTCTGGTTAGGGTTTGGTTGAGTTTCAGGTGTCCGCCTAAGGTTAGGGTTAGGTCTATGGTTTGAGTTAGGCTTCAAGTTAGGTTAGGTTTGAAGTTAGTTTGAGGGAGTAAGTTTAGGGCTACTGTTAGTTTTCGGGTAACTGTTACAGTTGGAGTAAGCGTCAGGATCAGGTTAAGGTGGGGGTTAAGCATAAGGTGTCCGCCTAGGGTTAGGGTTAGGTCTATGATTTGATTTAGGCTTCAGGTTAGGTTAGGTTTGAACTTAGTTTGAGGGAGTCAGTTTAGGGCTACTGTTAGTTTTCGGTTAACTGTTACGGTTGGAGTAAGCGTCAGGGTCAGTTTAGGTTTTGGGTTGAGCTTAAGGTGTCCGCCTACGGTTAGGGTTAGGTGTATGGTTTGATTTAGGCTTCAGGTTAGGTTAGGTTTGAACTTAGTTTGAGGGAGTAAGTTTAGGGCTACTGTTAGTTTTCGTTTAACTGTTACGGTTGGAGTAAGCGTCAGGGTCAGGTTAGGGTGGGGGTTAAGCATAAGGTGTCCGCCTAGGGTTAGGGTTAGGTCTATGGTTTCATTTAGGCTTCACGTTAGGTTAGGATTGAACTTAGTTTGAGGGAGTAAGTTTAGGGATACTCTTAGTTTTCGGTTCAGTGATATGGTTGGAGTTAGCCTGGAGGTCAGGTTAGGGTTGGGGTTGAGCTTAAGGTGTCCGCCTAGGGTTAGGGTTAGGTGTATGGTTTGATTTAGGCTTCAGTTTAGGTTAGGTTTGAAGTTAGTTTGAGGGAGTAAGTTTAGGGCTACTGTTAGTTTTCGGTTAACTGTTACAGTTGGAGTAAGCGTCAGGGTCAGGTTAGGGTGGGGGTTAAGCATAAGGTGTCCGCCTAGGGTTAGGGTTAGGTCTATGGTTTCATTTAGGATTCAGGTTAGGTTAGGAATGAACTTAGTTTGAGGGAGTAAGTTTACGGCTACTGTTAGTTTTCGGGTAACTGTTACTGTTGGAGTTAGCGTCAGGGCCAAGTTAGGGTTGGGGTTGAGCTTAAGGTGTCCGCCTAGGGTTAGGGTTAGGTGTATGGTTTGATTTAGGCTTCAGGTTAGGTTAGGTTTGAAGTTAGTTTGAGGGAGTAAGTTTAGGGCTATTGTTAGTTTTCGGTTAACTGTTACAGTTGGAGTAAGCGTCAGGGTCAGGTTAGGGTGGCGGTTAAGCATAAGGTGTCCGCCTAGGGTTAGGGTTAGGTCTATGATTTGATTTATGCTTCAGGTTAGGTTAGGTTTGAACTTAGTTTGAGGGAGTCAGTTTAGGGCTACTGTTAGTTTTCGGTTAACAGTTACGGTTGGAGTAAGCGTCAGGGTCAGGTTAGGGTTGAGCTTAAGGTGTCCGCCTAGGGTTAGGGTTAGGTGTATGGTTTGATTTAGGCTTCAGGTTAGGTTAGTTTTGAACTTAGTTTGAGGGAGTAAGTTTAGGGCTACTGTTAGTTTTCGTTTAACTGTTACGGTTGGAGTAAACGTCAGGGTCAGGTTAGGGTGGGGGTTAAGCATAAGGTGTCCGCCTAGGGTTAGAGTTAGGTCTATGGTTTCATTTAGGCTTCAGGTTAGGTTAGGATTGAACTTAGTTTGAGGGAGTAAGTTTAGGGCCACTGTTAGTTTTCGGTTCAGTGTTACGGTTGGATTTAGCCTCAGGGTCAGGTTAGGGTTGGGGATAAGCTTAAGGTGTCCGCCTAGGGTTAGGGTTAGGTCTATTGTTTGAGTTAGGCTTCAGGTTAGGTTAGGTTTGAACTTAGTTTGAGGGAGACAGTTTAGGGCTACTGTTAGTTTTCATTTAACTGTTACGTTTGGAGTAAGCATCAGGGTCAGGATAGGGTGGGGGTTAAGCATAAGGTGTCCGCCTAGGGTTAGGGTTAGGTCTATGGTTTCATTTAGGCTTCAGGTTAGGTTAGGATTGAACTTAGTTTGAGGGAGCAAGTTTAGGGCCACTGTTAGTTTTCGGTTCAGTGTTACGGTTGGAGTAAGCGTCAGGGTCTGGTTAGGTTTGGGGTTGAGCTTAAGGTGTCCGCCTAGGGTTAGGGTTAGGTGTATGGTTTGATTTAGGCTTCAGGTTAGGTTAGGTTTGAACTTAGTTTGAGGGAGTAAGTTTAGGGCTACTGTTAGTTTTTGGTTCAGTGTTACATTTGGAGTTAGCGTGAGTGTCTGGTTAGGGTTGGGGTTGAGCTTAAGGTGTCCACCTAGGGTTAGGGTTAGGTCTTTGGTTTGAGATAGGGTTCAGGTTAGGTTAGGTTTGAACTTAGTTTGAGGGAGTAAGTTTAGGGCTACTGTTAGTTTTCGGTTCAGTGTTACGGTTGGAGATAGCGTCAGGGTCAGGTTAGGGTTGGGGTTGAGCTTCAGGTGTCCGCCTATTGTTAGGGTTAGGTCTATGATTTGATTTAGGCTTCAGGTTAGGTTAGGTTTGAACTCAGTTTGAGGGAGTCAGTTTAGGGCTACTGTTAGTTTTAGGTTAACTGTTACGGTTGGAGTAAGCGTCAGGGTCAGGTTAGGGTTGGGGTCAAGCTTAAGGTGTCCGCCTAGGGTTAGGGTTAGGTCTATTGTTTGAGTTAGGCTTCAGGTTAGGGTAGGTTTGAACTTAGTTTGAGGGAGTAAGTTTAGGGCTACTGTTAGTTTTCGGTACAGTGTTACGGTTGGAGTTAGCGTGAGGGTCAGGTTAGGGTTGGGGTTGAGCTTAAGGTGTCCTCCTAGGGTTAGGGTTAGGTCTGTGGTATGAGTTAGGCTTCAGGTTAGGTTAGGTTTGAACTTAGTTTGAGGGAGTAAGTTCAGGTCTACTGTTAATTTTTCGGTTCAGTGTTACGGTTGGAGATAGCGTCAGGGTCACGTTAGGGTTGTGATTGAGCTTCAGGTGTCCGCCTAGGGTTAGGGTTAGGTCTATGGTTTGAGTTAGGGTCCAGGTTAGGGTAGGTTTGAACTTAGTTTGAGGGAGTAAGTTTAGGGCTACTGTTAGTTTTCGTTTCAGTGTTACGGTTGGAGATAGCGTCAGGGTCTGGTTAGGGTTGTGGTTGAGTTTCAGGTGTCCGCCTAGGGTTAGGGTTAGGTCTATGGTTTGAGTTAGGGTCCAGGTTAGGGTAGGTTTGAACTTAGTTTGAGGGAGTAAGTTTAGGGCTACTGTTAGTTTTCGGTTCAATGTTACGTTTGGAGTTAGCGTGAGGGTCCGGTTAGGGTTGGGGTTGATCTTAAGGTGTCCGCCTAGGGTTAGGGTTAGGTCTGTGGTTTGAGTTAGGCTTCAGGTTAGGTTAGGTTTGAACTTAGTTTGAGGAAGTAAGTTTAGGGCTACTGTTAGTTTTCGGTTCAGTGTTACGGTTGGAGATAGCGTCAGGGTCAGGTTAGGGTTGGGTTTGAGCTTCAGGTGTCCGCCTAGGGTTAGGGTTAGGTCTATGGTTTGAGTTAGGCTTCAGGTTAGGTTAGGTTTGAACTTAGTTTGAGGGATTAAGTTTAGGGCTACTGTTAGTTTTCGGTTCAGTGTTACGGTTGGAGTTAGCGTGAGGTTCAGGTTAGGGTTGGGTTTGAACTTCAGGTGTCCGCCTAGGGTTAGGGTTAGGTGTATGGTTTGATTTAGGCTTCAGGTTAGGTTAGGTTAGGTTGGAAGTTAGTTTGTGGCAGTAAGTTTAGGGCTACTGTTAGTTTTCGGGTAACTGTTACGGTTGGAGTCAGCGTCAGGGCCAGGTTAGGGTTGGGGTTGAGCTTAAGGTGTCCGCCTAGGGTTAGGGTTAGGTCTGTGATTTGATTTAGGGTTCAGGTTCGGTTAGGTTTGAACTTAGTTTGAGGGAGTAAGTTTAGGGCTACTGTTAGTTTTCGGTTCAGTGTTACGGTTGGAGATAGCGTCACGGTCAGGTTAGGGTTGGGGTTGAGCTTCAGGTGTCCGCCTTGGGTTAGGGTTAGGTCTATGGTTTGTGTTAGGCTTCAGGTTAGGTTAGGTTTGAACTTAGTTTGAGGGAGTAAGTTTAGGGCTACTGTTAGTTTTCGGTTCAGTATTACGGTTGGAGATAGCGTCAGGGTCTGGTTAGGGTTGTGGTTGAGTTTTAGGTGTCCGCCTAGGGTTAGGGTTAGGTCTATGGTTTGAGTTAGGCTTCAAGTTAGGTTAGGTTTGAAGTTAGTTTGAGGGAGTAAGTTTAGGGCTACTGTTAGTTTTCGGGTAACTGTTACTGTTGTAGTTAGCGTCAGGGCCAGGTTAGGGTTGGGGTTGAGCTTAAAGTGTCCGCCTAGGGTTAGGGTTAGGTGTATGGTTTAATTTATGCTTCAGGTTAGGTTAGGTTTGAAGTTAGTTTGAGGGAGTAAGTTTAGGGCTACCGTTAGTTTTCGGTTCAGTGTT